>CM030374.1:4229983-4347283 GCA_003604175.2 Clonorchis sinensis | reverse complement strand
TGGGTGGCATATCGTCAGGTATGATCATACTGCTACAGTCAGATTAAAGCGGACTTTGTGATACTGAGGATTGCGCGGTAAAGGGACGGTGTCTCAAACAATGGGGGTCATCGGGCGTAGAAGCGGTCAGCCCTAAACGAGCCTGAGCAGTGGAGCGCAGTTACTACTTTCTTGGAGAAAATATCGAGCAAGATCAGACTGGTAAGGTTGGAAGGTTGCGGGCAAAAATAAAACAAGGGTGAGCAAAACAGTAGGCATCCTGCCTGACACACGACAAGAAAACTAAAAATCTCAGACAATGAGGAACCAGAACAACGGACCTGGTGAAGCAGCAGAGTTGACGTAATCCAGCCAATCGATTTGAACTAAATCCTGGAACCATTGGACTGTGGGACTTATGGCTAGGGTCAAAAGAAGGGTAAGTAAAGACGGTAAATTGGAGAGGTTAGCAATGCGAATAAAATGTAGCAGGAATCTCATGGTGTACAAGAAATCTGCAGAGGTTCACTGGCGTCGCTGCTGCAGTGCAGTCGAACATAAAATTTTCTTGGAAAAGTGAGTCGGTGACAACACTGAAGTCTGAGCGCAAACCATGCAGAAAATCATTGACTTCGTAGACAGCACAGACTGAAATCCACCGAAATATTTAAATCTGAATGGAAGGTCCAGCAGATTAGAATGAAGGCGTTCTGGAGGCGGCTGACGTCAGGTGAAAAGTTTGTTCCTATTTGCCATCAGTGGAACGAGTGGGTGAGAGGAAACAGTCAAGAATACAAAGAGAAGAGTTGCGGGCGTGATATCAAACCGGGTATAGTAGTGTCGCGCCGCCAATTCCCTGACGTACTTAGGTTTCCGTACAGCCCCGTAACGGACGTCACGTTTGAGGTGATTGGGCTGTGATTTGCAATGCTGTGAGCAACGGGATATTTCTGGTTGTCCAATGGAATCCGCAGAAGTGAAACAAAGCCGATGTAAGATCGCAGTGTTTTTGGTCCGGTTGGGGATCACTGTGGATGTAAATCACAAGCCGGATGGAATGGATAACAACCAAACAGGGCGTCGAAATAGGGTATTACCGAAGGTCAAAGCTTGGGAACGTGAGGGAATGGTATGGGATCAGTAAAACCTGGTGAGTTTGAGAAGACAGCAGAAAGGGGTAATATGCATCATTAGGGAGGAAAAAGCTTAACGTTTGCCACAATTGGGGTAGTGACCTCAAGTGGTGAAATGAGACAGGAATTGCAGTCCATCCCATCTGCGTTCTTTTAGGAATTTCTTTTTTAACATACAAAAGGTAAGTTTTCTACCGTCCGTATGTTATGGGGTTGCCAGTTAAATGATATAACCGGGACGAGTCCAACTCAGTAGTAACAAACAGAAAACAAAAGTGTTATTTTATGGATTTCCTTAATTAAAGCCATGCTCAGAACCATCTGCAATGCGCAAAGCACCCGTGCTACTGGAGGGGTGGCTGGAATACGTACGCCCCGTGGTGCAACGCAGCAGGGCGACCCTCCATTCAGGGCGTACCTGTCCACCACACGAGCTTTTCACCCCTCGTGCATGCTACCAGATCTGCATGGTGACAAGTCACCAAGCAGTCATAATTGCGGCTTGTGCATTGAAAATACTCCAGCTACCAGATATTTTATCCGGTCGGGGGAAAGCCAGGCCAGTAATACAGCTCAGTCAGTTAGAACGGGCCAGAAAATTTAACTGTCCAAGACCATCTAACCTCGGCAGTGGTTTTAGTTTATAGTTCAAACTGATTGGTGGATACACTGCAACAAAAGGTTTCGACAAACCGCTGTTCTGGTCCATCAGTTTCACAATTTAAAATTTTCTTATCGCGTGTCAGGAAGACTGCCTCTGTTTTGCCTTTATCCGTTGTGCTTTTTGCCCATCATTCTTAACTCGTAACGGTCCGATCTCACATAAGCTTGATATGTTCCCTGAAAGATGAAAACACTAACTGCGTTCCTCTGTCCGATGTCTACCGCATTTTGGTTGTGTCAGTATAGGCATGCCTGCATTTGCGCCGAATGATGCACACAATCTGTATGACTGCCCCGTTTCCGCGCAGTCCTGATTACCGAAAAATCTCATCAGTCTTGCTTCTAGTCTGACTGTACCACTATGATCAGTTGCTTATTATCGGCTGCACTAAACCGGTGGAATTTCAGCGATCTTATTTAAAGAATGGAAACTCTGTTCTTTCTTTCACACTTATTGTGTATAATTAGATTTCTATTTTTGTTTTTTTCAAGTTAAGTCACATAATCTCTTCTGTCTTACCCGAACGTGGACCCAGTTCAATACATTTAAAAGGGCCCAGCCACCTTGTGATTGGGTCGTTTCGGTCTGGTGTGACTTTTGGCTAAGGACATTGTTTTCCATCTACCTTCCGTATAAGACTCCGATTAAATAAACGTTACTTAGTCCAAAGTAAAGAAGCTGAAAACCACCAAGATGTTGGGTTTGTGCCAATTTAGCAACTTATTTTTTGTATTCACGGTGCAGTTCAGCTCGACTAAACGTCAATTAGGTGACTTAAACTTTTAGCCTAGCGCGAGGCTCAGCCGGCCTACCTGATTTCCGGAAAAAGTAGGTAAGGTAAACGAGTGAGTTGTGACGACAGGTAATCAACGCTGGTTAGACATTTTTTGCTCGTTGAACCATGGAATCTGCAGCTGTTGAAGCAAGACGTCGTCCACATAGTTGCATATGCGAGGGAAATTAATGGTGGAAGATACGATCCATTTGTCCATTCGTTTTACCTGTGTCTCGTTTATTTTACGTTTTCAATGTTATTTAAACATTTTCCTGTTTTACTTTAATTTTTACATTTGTTTCACCCAGCATACTTTTTCATTTCTTTGTGAAAGCAAGCACAGTTCACACAAAATTGGAAGATACGACCTCAGATTATTGTGGTGGTGGGCTCTGTCCATGTTGTTCAAATTTCTTGCTGATCATTCAAAGTACCGACTGGCAAGTAGCCGTTATTGTACGCTAAATTCTCGGACTATCGGGTTTACAGTTTGCCCTGACTTTATTAGCAGACAGCAATACGATCAAAATATACTAGGTCAGAGAAAGCTCGTCAAGGGTGGTGTTGCAAACTACAGACAGTTTCAATCCGCACACTAAATGTTCAAACTAGTAGATTGTCATCATTTTCATATACAGCATCATGCCCCAATTTGTTGGTTCTCTACAGGTTGGGAAATAAACTATTATTATTATCACACCAATGGTAGTTTGCTGCCGTGCGACCATGATTTGTTTGAAAAACTTATTTTGAAGGAAAAAGCGAAACTGAACGGTAAAGGGACTTAGTGCAAGCTTACCGCAATCATCTACAGATTCTTCTTCAGTCAATCCGGATGGAAACTGACGAAAAGAACGCCAATACCGTCAATTATAAGCCATATCTTGCAAAGTCTTGGACCAGACGTTGTTCCCATCCTGGAAGGCCAATCGTAACGACAGCGCCCGCACTTTTGTGATCTATTCCATACCCCTCTGGAAGGTTAAAAATTGGCCACCGCTCTGCTTCCACCACTCTGAACTGGGCATGGAAGACAGCCCTTCTTCCTGGAAACGATTGTTCGACATATGCAAACCTTGGCCAAACAACCGCATTTTCTGGTGCTGGACACACCTCACGATGGGAGTACCTGCTGCACAGCCGGAAATTTGCTTTCTAGTCGCCTTGTTACAGAGTCGTCGACACTGACCTACACGAGCTGTGGGGCTGAGATAACAACTGTCAAACATCTGAGAAGGTTTCAGTCTCACTGCTTGAAGAGGCCAAGTCCCACAGCCACACAACAAAGCAGCCCGTATTTTGGCCTGATACACATGTTCTTTGCTGCTAAGTGTTTTAAATTAGTAAAGGCAACCTGAGCCTTTTAGATTGGTGCATTGACCTCATCTGCCACACTACAATCAGAAGTAATACAACTTCCAAACCACGTAAAACGCCGCAGGATAAGTAGCGCATTTCCTGGAGTGTAAGTGGCGTTTCAGTAACTGCATGTCCAGGAGGATGACCTTACACGTTGTGGGTGAACAGTGCATATCAAAGGATGAGATGATTCAGGTCAGTTCATCAAAAAATACCTGAGACTTTTCCTCCGCCTCGAAGATAAGAACAATGTCGTCTGCATATTCCAGATCAGCAAGGTTCTCGTCACAAGCTATTTGAACACCAGGATTTGGAAGACCTTCCAGAGTTTGTGTTGTTATCTTATCGATCACGAAATTGAAAAGAATGGGAAAGTGGGCACCCTTAACGGACACCACTTTGTGTACTAAAGCTTCTAGAGAGCTTTGCTTATATACTCACACGCCCGGACGTCTGGAAATACAAAAGGGGCATGTCCCGTTTAGTAGCATTTCCCAATAAAAATCAGTTGACCAATCATAATTGATATCCCCTGTATGGTATACCTTCAAAGTAATTGATGGAAAAACAGTTAAAATGATGATTATTGACCGAAAGGTTGTGTGATTGGATGAGGTTGTATTCAGTCAGCGGGTAACGACTGCCAGCTTAGTATGGTGATAGAGTGACCGGGTTATTTAAACATGTCAAACTAATTAGCTACGGCCATAAATCACCCTTTTCAGCTTTATATAACCAGAACCGCTGAAGGTTGCTAAAGTATCAACCCGCGCAACATTCTATAAACCGCTACTTCTTGTAAGGCGTTGCCCGCTTGCCCGCGGTTGATAGCCAAGTTACGCTGGCTCTTAAGAAGCAGGTTACTTGCTGGTCAGTTTGTCGTCCCTTACACCATGAATCGTGGACCCGAAATTTTTCTCTTCTCCAGGCGGTTCAGATCCGTGCCGCCTTCATTAAACCCTGTCTTAAGTGGCCCATGTTAGTCTGACAACCGCACTGCAAGAAGTCGGGTCTTTGAGGGCTGCCACCAAAATGAATTTAGTCTTGCCAACCCGGTCAAGAAAATGCGCCCTCTAGGCCCTTCATTTGCATTTACTAAACATTGTGCGTTACCATGGAACAACTGCTACTTTTGCGGCGGTCTCCGCACTGCTGATTGCTTTAACTGCTTCGATTTTCTCAAAAAATGTAGTGACAAATGAAAACGTGGGAAACTCTCATGCCCATCTGTCTTCCGCACAACTTGCTCTGCATTGGTTCCCCCCTTACCAACAGAACAACACAATAAATGTTGCGCAACCAACACTAAGGATAACAAAAGACAATCTGATCAAAACGAAGGAAATATAGGTCGTCGCAAGCGGATGCAATCGGTACCGCCCACAAGTGGCGAAAAGCATAGGAGAACTGGCGAAAACAATGCTTTCAGACTACATCTGAAAAGGGGATATAGAGCCTAAAATACTTGCGTGAGGAAAGCAGTAATCAAAGTAAACAATATATGTCCTCGTTTATCTCGGTTTCTTACATATAAACTATAAAAGCTATTTTTAGCAAATTAAAATCAAACTAAATCAAATCAGGTCCGGTACCTCAAATTGCTAGAAATAATCCCAGAATGCCCGAAACCTATTGAGACGAGAACGATGTCGCCTGCATATTCCAGGGGGACGACGTTTCCGTCAGCCACCATTTAAACGCCGGGGTAGTGATGACCTATTCGTCTTCGTTCCATTGGGTGATTGACCACGAAATTAATTACAAATGGAGAGATAAGGCACCTTTTGGCGGATAAAAGACCAGTCAAGCGAGTCTAATGCGCCTTGGGAACCCATTGACACCAAAACTGTGGATCTTTTACACGTATGGCGTTTTCATAGCTTCCGACGGAATTAAAGATTTGGTCGACGCAAATCTTAAGAGACCGAAATCTCACTTGGTGCCTTCGAGTCAGCGATTCACGAGCCATGATAAGGTAACGAAGCAAAAGTGACACAGTCAGTCGCGTCACGATCGGGGTTGAGCTGATTATCCTGTTGATTTCAAACTCAACAAGATCCCATTTTAAAAAATGGACACAATCATCGATTCTCTAAAATGCCTGAGACAGACTCATCCCAAATGCAAGCAAACAGGTTAGACAAGCGCTAACCAAGGACGACCCTCCAATCTTTGGACAATGCAAGTGGAAGGACATCCGGACCAAGAGCTTGGTAATGTTTTAGAGAAAATATGCAGTCATAAACCTCCGGAGGCATTGGGTGCTCCCTGTTTGTCGCCTGAAGTATTACTTCAGCTGCGGAATCCAGATGGTGGCAGGGAGAAATATTTTCAGAAGTGTGTAAGGCGTTCTTCTTTATTTAAGATGGTCGTGACGTCTGATCCGTGATAGTTTTCGCACAGGTGGTTTTCACGGGCGCTTGTACGGGTAAACCAAAGCACTCTTCGGGCATTCCTGACCTTCCAAGCTCCTTCCAGTTCCTTGGCTTTTTGTGCCCACCAAACGTCATGGCCGGCGTACACTTTCACTTGATATGTAATTATTATGTTCGAGACAGTGAAGAATATTTCTCTGGGATTTAAGCAGCGCTTTCGTTCGGCCTAATATCCAGTGCGTGATTTGCGGTGCCGTGCCTTAGGTGCACTTCTAGCATTATAGACAGTGGTGGAAATCTCGTCCCAGCATGAGTTTTCATCTGATAGTGGGGCATTTGAAAGAGACCTTAGAAGACCATTCTGGTAAGTTCGTCTGACATCCGGATCTGTCAGTCTCCAAGCGATTTGTCCGCATCTGACGTGGCCCTGGAAAACGTAGAGAAAGGCGACTCTGGTCGAATGTGTGGTTGGAATCCACAAATGCGTTCCAAAACGACCAGCAGTCAGTAATCAATCCGAATCACCGGTAACTGATGACATTGGGATCGATTTGAGTTCGCGGCACTCCGTTAAAGGACACCATTTAGCCAGAAGACTTAAGCTCGTTTGAAACCTGGTGCTGCATAAAACAGCCTGCGGTCAGCACGCAACTGAAACGGTCTTTCAAAATCGTCCGTATATACCGAGTGCAATCTGTGTCGACCGCCTAAGTGAGTCTCAGAGACGCTAAGTCTGTGCAACTGTGCATTCAGATTTTCCGCAACTAGAATGCTATCCAAACTTTTAGCTCTACGCAGCAGGCATTTGAGGCGTCATAAAGTTTGACTTTGATAGTGTCGGAGCTGCGGTCATTTGGATTGTAAGTGGACACAACAACCAGGCATCGATCAACTTTCCGCTTGTGAGACCACTTCGCACACGTTGGCGGGCGAACTGCACATAGGTGACTGTCAACCGGTATTCAGTTAAGCAGGATCCTTTTACCCAGTGACTTAGGACGGTGCCAACCCCTGCACATGCTGCCGCAGCAGTCGGTGGATCGCCGAAGATGCGCAGCGGAAGCAAGTGGAGAGTGCAGAGGCAATTAGCTCAACCAGTGTGACTGCATCTTGAATTCTTGTGTCTGATACACAGCACAATCAATGCAAAGCGCGTCCAGTACGAAGCAAGGGCGAGTTTTTATCCTGCTCGTTTCAGCATGCGGACATTGAAGGCAGCCATGTGGACAGTGGGTCAAGGCTTGAAGATGGGTTTCGAAATGCCTGAGGTTGTTGGTGCTGGATGGCTTAAAACGGAGTCAGGACGACGAATTGTTTATTTTATTACACAATTCAACGCCAAGCGAGTCCAGTATTAAAGCAAGAGTAATCTGTTTTCTCGCTTGTCCTAGAATGCGAATACTGAAATCAGCCGCATATGTTGGGCCACGAGGCTTAGAGACTTATTTCGAGCTGCCTGAAGATGTGAGCGTTGAAGGACACCCAGATGTTACTGCCATAAGTAATGCGAGACGAACACAGTCATCGGTCAAGCTGATGGGCCTTTGTGGAGCGGGTTATTAGTGGAGTGTCGGGGGAGCAGAAGTATGTGGAAGAGAAAGAAGCAAGGTGTCGGAGATAACCTGTTTTCGTTTGCCCGCTCTACTGGGTGCGGAAAGTAGCTCGAGCCGGCGGGTAGCATCACGAGACGACCGATGTGGCACGAGTTTGCTTGCATGCAGATGGGGTGGGATACTGCCACGGCGCCCGCACCTAGACAGGAAGACGATTAGGGTCCTCAATTAAAGCCTTTGATTCAAAGGCCTGACCGCAAGACAGTGGTGTTTGGTGGGAAGTGCAAGTGCCACCGCAACCTGGGGAGCAAGGATACTGTGTTTTCCAGACCTCTAACAACCGACCTGCCTGTGTCATACGGACACACCTACGATAATTCAGTGGGTCATGGAATCATAGAAACCGTCACACCCGGGTATTGTCAACTCTCTTCGTGACGGACACTTGTTATTGGGATTTGTGGAGTCAAACCAAAGAGTTTTCTTTTAGCTAGCGAATGTTTGCTAACATGCCCTTCGGGGGCTAAAATGTTTTGTGCGCAAGGGTCATGTCATTGCAAGTCGTAAAATATACTGAGCTGTGTAAGGTAGTTTGTTTAACCCCCCGATTTCAGCACTCATTTTCAAGACGTAGAATGAGCTGTGGGAGTTAAGTTGGCGAGGATAGAAGAATGAACAACTTCGCTGAAGTGCGTGTAATCAGCTTGCGCTTAGGGTGTAGGAGTTAGATTTGTTGGGATAGATGCCAATCATCTGAAAATGAGTCAAGTTCCTTTTAGGAACTATTGGTCCCAGTTAAGTTTTCTGGCCATCAGCGTGATATTACTTAGCTGATAGAGATCACTTGTGATGAATGACACACGCTACATTGATGGATATTGCGTTCCACTTAATTTGTGATTACCTGCATTTTGACGTCATATGTGGGTAGACTTGCTTTGTGTGGCATTTCGGTTGGGCCCGCTCGTTAGTGCCATACTCTATTCCTATTCATTTTTCCCCCAAGCTTTGGTCTTTGGCAGAGGCTGCTTTGAACGCCCTCTGTTGTCGCTATCCATCCGGGCTGTCCCCCGTTTTGCATCCACATTCACCTCAACTGAAACGAAATTCCCTATATCGGCTTTGTTCTACCAGCGCAGATCCCTTGACCAACCCAAAATCCTGCTGTCCACAGAATTGCACATTCATCGTCCGACCCACTCACCCATGACATCCATTACGGAGCTATCTAGTAGCCGACGTGTCACTGCAATGATGGCACGGCACTGCCACACTCAGTCTGATGGAACATCCGCAACTATTTCTTTCTTCATGTGAACTGTCCCCTCTCACTTCCTCGGTAACCTAGCTACAGATGCAAACAGACTGCTCACCTAGACCAAACTGCGTCTGGAGTGAGTTCATCCTAATCCAATCAACCGTTTCCTTGGATTTAACTATCCTGATGCACTTTCATTCGGTCAATCCCAAAAAGTCAGTGATTTTCGCTGTTCGAGTTTCCTCGTGCGCGTTAGCATCAACTTACTCTGCGAACGAACTTTAACCCCCAACTCCGCTCTAACAGCGACACCAGTGAGTCTATACAGTTTTAGTATACAACGTGATTCCGAGATTCAGGCTACCATTTATCATTCGTGAGAACTTATCCATTTCATCATCCGCACTCGCGATTTACGTGACCCTGACCATAAGCTCAACTGTCCAAGGCCAGACGATCCTATCAATGCTTTTCAGGTATGGCTCAGATTATCCGGCCGGATCACTGAAATAATGTTGTTCCTCCAGCCTCTTTGTTCTGGTTCCTTATTGTCCGCAAGTTGTGGCCTCTTTTTGCATGTCAGACAGGATTCCTTGTTTTGCCTTGTCCCCTTTGTGTTGCTGCTCGCCATACTCGAATTCTAACGGCCCTACCCTGCCTCAACTGCCACTCGGTATTCGCGGAATGGAACTGAAGGCTACGGCGTTTTCAATGTTCATCATCTCAACGGTCGACGTGATACGATACGTGATCTGTTGCACACCAGTTGTCGTTGGTACCAGTCGGCCCGTCACAAAGCACACGAAGCCCAATTCTGTGTCCCCAGACCGCCATCTGGGTGAGGTGCAGTATCCTGGACCATCGACGGCAGGTCTTTAGCTGCAGACGACGAGCCTTGGCGCAGCAGGATTTGCCCCTGAACGACCAACTGCTTAATGACGGCTACGGCCCTCCTGGGTTCTAGCCCCTGAGGCTTATCCGGCACTAAAGTCTGTTGTTTGCGCAGTCCGTCGAAAGCTGTCGGCGTGGGTCTGGCAACGAGCTTAAGGAGTATGCCCTGTTCCAATAGATTTTAATCCACTAGGCACCGTCGATAGATGGAGAAGCAACCTAAAAAACATTCATAAGGAATGTTTTCCACTACTTGGCACCGACTGGTTTCTAAATTTAGAGAACAGTCACGTCTTCTGGTAGAAGGGGCACGTGCATTCTCCAGCACAGGTGTCAACCCTCTAGGAGCATTTGGGTGTATGCACAGAGAACTATAGGTTAGTTAACGTAGATTGACCTCCACTTGTTTGTTCCAACACTCTGATAGTGCAGCCTTCGCGGTCACGGTCCCAAGTGCCTCAAAACGAGGGAACATGCATACGTAGTCATTCGACTGACAAGACTCAGATCTTATCCGTCGCTCTCTAAGATTTCCCGGCAATCGCAGTGCTATGGCATGTGCATCTCTTATCCCCGCATAAGCCACTGGGTGGGCTGAGAAACCTTCTGTTTACATGCTTCAGCACGTCTGAGTGGTACACTCGGTTTTTCGGGCGGCCTTTCACGTTCTCCAGACGGTCGTCGGCCACATAATCAAAATTAACCATCCAGGAATGTGCGTGCGCAGATCATTTGCAGGTGATGTACAACCAGTGGGCCGTAAGGTAAGAGAAAATCGTGGGTCCATGCAGCGCAGCAGTTGCAGATCATATCGGAATCTGCGTGCTAGTATTATGCTAAACCAACCGTACGTCATTGTCCAGCTGGGCAATACAGTGCAATATGAGCCGGCTGTTCGCAATGTGTCTGTGGCCAAAAATACATGGATGCTATATGATATATACGTGCTTCCTGATAGCTTTTTAAATATGGAAGCAGCACAACATTAGGTCGCGGCCTAACACTTCTCTGACTGTCTGCATTTGTTCATGACAAAAGTCTCCACTGGATACCGCTCGCCCATCATTTCCCCTAATAAGCCGAACAGTATACGCACGGGGACATACTGATCGCTTTTTAGGAAAGCATACACAACCAGACTCACAGTGCCCATGCCATCCGTGGGTGTGACCCAACTATAAGTCACTTACCCAACAGACATGGTCGATACCTTCGGCGGTAGTTGTATATGTCTTGAGTGCTAAGGACTTTGTCAAATTCATCGGCTACAAGCGGCGTTCCATACTTCAGCGAGACCCTGCATGTGCCCAACTCCTCTTTGGTTAGCCGTAGATTTTTCGGAAGCTGATCGTACAAAACTTGGTCACCTCATGGTTATGCTTAGGATACTAGGCGACCGAGAGATGGTTCCCCTGGCTCCTTAGACAAAAACGCACCGGACAGCCCGTTCTTTGCGCATTGGTTGTTAATAGCAGATACACTCAGCTTACAAGCTTCTTCGGATTTTTCGACTTTTCGATTGTGTTACAGGCCACCTGGCGCACTTATAGCACGCTCATTCGTAACGCAAAACAGCGTTGCTCTTTCGGTTACTGGATAAACACACAAATACCACGTAGTTATTCTTCATGTATTCAATTATTGCCCTCCAAAACGCTGTGAAGGATGAAGAGGATATAGCCCTCATTTTCTCAACAAACGTGTATGATGCCACACCTGAAGCCATAGCACAGCAAGTTCAAAGTCGAGTGCGCGTCAGTTATTTACAACGGAGATTAGTAAAAACAAATCGCGATAAAACGAAGGTAGATTAGGACAACGTTTAGGCTGAGAGCACATGCAACCAAATACAGCAGTTTTGAGGGGAAAATTTCCTTTTCAGAAAATCTCATTTACGGAAAAGAACATTTTGCCGCTTAGGTCATCCAGGTGTATCTTGCTCATGGACAATTAACTGTAGATCAGATTAGACATTCGTAGCAGCAAAATGGACTTTTTAGCGGTCTATGTTCAGGAAACATACCATTTGTTATGGCAACAGACAGTTTTCGGGAATAATCACTGGGTGACATACTGTCCGGTCTAAAACCAATCAATCCAATATGGCCCTGCTAAAAGCTGAGCCCGCGGATGTCAGAAAAAAATTTATGCAGTAACTATGCATAGTGCAGTGAGAAAATCTGACAAAATTTATCGCACCTCGGCAGCGATTATTATAGACAATGTGGAATTGAATTTCGGCGAGCGATCTGTATCGCTCGTAACTGTATGTAACTGTAGCTGAAGTTGAAACTGAACTTATTGAGTCAGCATAAACGAATGGATGCTCCGTCGTGGATAACCAGGAGCCCAAATGACAACCAATCACATGAGACAAACTTCATTAAAATAAACGGGCTGAAATGGAGGGAGGCAGCAAAACTGGGAAACAATGCGCGAAGACTACAGTTGCATGGAGGTTAGTCTAGTGGTACACTAAACAGATACAGACAAGACCCTATTTACGAATACAGAGAGTGAACAGGGGACGTGTTTATTTAAAACGCTCGATTGATGTTTCGGCGCCGAGACTGGTTTAGGACGCCAGGTCTGGAAATCAGGAAGTGATTTCACAGGCGCTCTATCTCTGCGAACTCTCCGAGTTCTACCCAAACATGGTTCAACCAGACATGACTTGCTTTCGGGCGTATCCCTTTGTTATATTTCACGAGCATTAAAATATTGAAGACTGGAGAGTGCAAGCCCGGTCATGTTTAGGACCAATATACTGCTTTTAATCACCTCCGTTAAGACAGATAACGAATTCTAAGTAGAAGCTTGTTTGGGAAAACTAACGACCGAACTTATGCATAAACGTTTATTTGCCTGTGTAAATTGAATGAGTACGTAGCCGAAAGAACTACAGGGTTGTGTAATTTAGCGTGATGAAATTTCTATTAGTTTGGTTTGATTGTGGCCCTCTACATGTATTACTGCAGCAAAATATTCACGAATAAAAAAACGTAGTTTCCTTGATGGCCAGAGAAGTATCATTTTGCTTTTGAATCCTACGGAAAACTGTGAGACTCTTGGTTGTATTTTTGGCATTCGGGTCTAGGACGCATCCAGTCTGCCTAAAGAATTAGTCTATGTGAGAGAACTGACACTCCAGACAAGGATCTTTTTGTCATCTCTGCAGTTTGTCGCCAGGTGCCCCGCAATAAAATGGGCTTGTTCAAACGCAAACCCTTTCGGTTCCTAACTACCCTGTCACCCGAAGGAAGCACGAGGGCTGGGACAAGGCCAGGTTGCCAAACCTTAGACAGAGGAATTCGAAAAGCAGAAATTGGGTTCGAAACGCGGATCTTTCAGTCGGTAAATTTGATCTCCGACCATTGAGACAGCTCACTTGAAGCACTTAAGGCGCTACAGATACAGTTTTTTTAAACATTTTGGGATCGCTGGAAAACCCTTAGTAACATATCAAAACCGGGTCAAACATTTTATCTCTAACGCATTTCCTCGCTGCCCCGTAGTGCACCGCGTGATAAAGATAGGTTTTTCCATCTTAGCGGCACATTTTATTTAAACATCCGTCTTCTGAAAAGCAGAAACTCCCAAAAATCCCCTCCGGAATCAACAGCGAACCAGTGCAGAATAGAACGGATCGTGAGGACCGCAGCACGTCATCATACAGGGAGCGCATTGTTTCTGGCCCACCCGCTGATTAGTTCAAACGACGCGCTTTCGGCAATTAACGCTTGGTTTTGTATCGCCCGTTTGAGGTGAAAATAATAGTCCGTCAGTTTACTCTTCAGATTCTCGTTTTTACATAGGACTCTTGGTTGGTTTCGCATACATGGTGAGCGATAAAGCAGAGATAAGTAAATTACAACTAGTAGCAGCAACCTATGTTGTTCGTATTTCGTTCGGAGAAGACCTGACAAATATCGTTGTCTTACTCGGTCAGAATAAGCTGGAAGCCACTACGAAGCTAGAAGGCAAACGGATTTGGGTATCTGGCCCCCTTTATGCGTGTTCTTCTCCCTATGTCATGAAAAATCGGCTCGTAGCGCATTTGCCGTTTTCCGGATGATTCGGCGCACTTTCCGCGTATTGCCTGCCTGGACTTGCAGACAACTGATGGACCACATGTTCTTTGGTCTTTTCGCTGAGCTGGGCAATTTGATTGCAAACTTTTCATCATCAGTCGAGGTGAAATCATCAGCGCGTTGTTATAGAGCGTAGTGTGGCATAGCGAAGGGGTCGGTGGTTGTGCGTTGAGTGATGTTGTGTATTTGTGTGTGTTAATATACATGCTGCCGGCCGGAGCGGACTTTTGATCACTATCAGTTGTTCGTTCGGCCGACTCCGTTGGTGACTCTACCGCACTGTCCCCTGATTAATCAATGGCCACGTGACCTTTGAGGCTGACCTCCTTTGCCCTCGTGCTCTGATCGATGCTGAGGTGACCTCTGTCGTTGACCCCTGTGGGTTCCGGCTTGTGACTTTTGTTGATCCGACTCCAAAGGGTTCCTTGCTTCTAGATTTGTGAATCCCATGTTTGGCTCTCCTTGAGTATTCTGGTGGTGGAGTCGGTCCTTTGCACGTAGTGGTGCGTAAATTTGGTCCGGTTTAATGCAACGGTTTATGGAATCAGCCGTACGATACCATGCTTCCAGAATTTTACTTACCTGTCTCGAATGTCCGTATGCCAAAATGTCCGGGTTTTTCAGGTTGAATTTGTGGCTTCCTTGATCTTCACCAAGGATCTACCAAGGATAGGAGATCATGTTTCCTGGCGGCCGCGCTGGGTTCCTTTATCCGTGTGCATAACTTCGTCCCAGTTTGTCCAACGTAGAATTCTTGCAGTTGTTATAGTTGATTTGGTATACCACATTGATCCTCTTGGTTTGGTCTTGGTTGTCTTCTAGGCTGGAGGTCGTTTTCCTCAACGTAGCATTTGGTTTGTGGGCCACGACTTTTTGGGCTATAATCTAGTTGTGATGGAGCTCATGTTAAATAACTTGTTGAATACACCAACGAAGGGGTCTGCCCAGAGTGCAAAAAGGACGCGAGCCTCATTGAACTTGTTCAGTGAGCTGTTTCGAAGATGGTTGCTGGCCTGAAATCCGTTGATTATGAAACTCTTCTCGAAGTGCTCGAACTGTCTCGCGCAGGCTACCGTCACCTTCGAAGGGAATTGTTACATACACCTTGTTTGAGCAGTGCTGGGTCAATACGTTCCGTCCATCGTTGACCCCATTGTAACACAGCGTGGACATGACATGGAATGTCTCAAGACCAAAGCATGCAATTTTGCTGGAAAACATTTTTAATCATTCTGATAGTTGGCGAGTGGAATAACCTCACTCCGACGGTTGTCCACACTTCATCTACAACCCCATTCAAACCAAGTATGAATGCTTTTTATGTGAAGTACAGCGTTGTTGAACTTACCCTTTGGAACTTTGAACTTGATATGCGGTGCAACAGCGTTGTTGAACTTACCCTTTGGAACTTCGAACTTGATATGCGGTGCTATAACTTTTTTTCAGTGTCATCCAGGGGAAGAAAGGCCGCTGAATGGCAAAACAAAAACCAACCCAGGAATCTTGGTCAT
Source organism: Clonorchis sinensis (assembly GCA_003604175.2). Taxonomy (NCBI): domain Eukaryota; kingdom Metazoa; phylum Platyhelminthes; class Trematoda; order Opisthorchiida; family Opisthorchiidae; genus Clonorchis; species Clonorchis sinensis. The sequence goes on along the minus strand of CM030374.1, from coordinate 4,331,694 downwards.
AAGCCTCAATATTGCTCATCAATCTGTGACTTCGTGAAATGGTCTGTCTGTGCACTGATCTAAGGACATAAATCCGAATTCGACACTTCGTTGGTCTTGGAAAATTCTGGGCATCTCTTTCACCTTGCAGTTTGCTCAGATTTTTTCATAGGTTATCCTAGTCTTGGATGGGAATTTTCTGGGAGAACTGTGCGTCTATTTTCAATGGGTTCTTGTCGGCTCACTTGCAGCTTAAAAACCTCGGGTTTCCACGGTGAAAGAACATAGGCTTTGAATTTTTAAACTGCAGCTATTTAAATTTTGCCCAGGCATGCCAATGGCAAGGCAAACTGCACAAACTTAGACGAGAAGTTACAGCAAATCTGCTTAAGATAACAAAAGTGATAGATTGCACAAAAGCGTTCAACCCGATTCATCCTCACTCCTTGGGTGAACAAACTTTTTAGCTTGTAAGCTGCCCCTTACCTACTCAGATTCTTCGAGGAATAGTTGCAATACCTCCGACTTTGACACCAGGTTGAGACTTTTCTTTTCCTCTCGGCAGTTTTTCATTAACTTACCTGCAATTCAAACGTATAACACTTTGGACTGCCACAGAAGCTGACTGGAACTGACTGGACTGCGCATAGCCACAATGCGAGCAAACATTCTACAACAACCGGATTTTAACAGACAGAAGACAATGAATCCCCAGCAAGGATATTAAAAAGAAATGCTCAAATAAGGGCGATGGTGACTGAACGAAAAATTGTACTCGCACTTCACACAGTGCGGTTTTAATAGGCTATAAAGTAAGCTATTCGCAATCACAGGTTTTGGATGAAGGGGAAGACGTGTGCCTCCTGATTGGTGCCCTTTGTATGATACTATAAATCGCGCGATATCATAAACACACATTCCTCAACATCCGGCTAACTTCTTTTTGAAGAGGATAACTGACACGTAGTTTACAACTCCTCTGAAGGCCTGCCCCATGGGTTTGTTAGTGTAGAAAGTTGAAGCGGATTTTTGAGTTTAATTTTGCGGCAAACATTCTCCAGTGTGTGGGGTCTCTTTGCATCTCTCTCTAATTTCACTAGCTATCCGGATTGAAATCTGAGCTGATCAGTAACTTATTACGTCTCGACCAACGTGATTCTTGCCCTGCGTTTGTCGCATCTGCATGGCTGAGGACGATATAACTTTACCTGGTAGGTTATTCTTTTATGTAGCAAGCCACCAGGTGAACTACATCTGCCCTGACTCCATCTGCGTAGTGCTTTTCGTCCTATATGTAGCCCTAGCTCAGAAGCATTATCTCAAACACCACAAAATGAAAAAAGTAGTGGGATGCCCACCAGTAGCTGCCTTTTTCATGTTGGAGGGCGCCCTTCTAAAGATTAAGACTGCTGTTGCTCATTTTGCAAATGACCTGAAGGCATGATCATTAACAAGTCTTGATTCTTCCACCTATTCTTTCTGTTGGCATCAGCCTGATCCCCAGGGTTTTTTCTTATTCACGAATAACTTCTACGCGTGCATTTGGCGGTGGTCAGGTGACATCACGAGGATGCCACCTTGCGGAGATTCAGTTGAGGCTTTAAACGACCTCGCCTATCTGTAGCAGGAGGTTGGACAGGGACGAAAGATGACCTATCGCAAACAGAGGTGGTTGGGTAAGCAAAAAACCCGAGGCATCTTTTCAAATAAGTTGGCAGGCTCTTGAAAATGAAACGGTATGTTGTAGCCATCCCATCGTCCATTCCTAAAAAGTTCGCCGGCGCGCTAGCATTAGGTTTTCTTTCGTCCTTACACAAGGCTATATTCCGACCAATTTTCAAGGCGGATGGTCACACGTATTCTGCTAAATCTGTCGCTCAGCGCGTTTTTTAAGGAAGCGGTGAAATCAACACTGTCTACATCGAACATAAAAGGTCGACGGTCGTCTACAACATACTAACAGTTGTTTCGTCAAACTTGACCCTTTCGGGTCTCTCGCCCGAACTCCCCAAAGAACGGCCCCTCTGAATGGCCTTTCACCATTTGAAATCGCGGTCACTGCACTCTGCGATGTAATGGTCTGAACATATCCTCTCTCTACGGCTATGCCGTTGGGAGTTTTAAAAAGAGCGAACAGCTTCCTCCCACGATTAACGTACGGCCAATAAGACAGTCCAGGTTCCTAGAATCCTGATTTTGTGGCTTTGAGAGGCGTACTTATCAGGTTTCTTATCCAACCACGCATGCACCGAACATCTGGACATATCCGGAGATTTCTACGAGGCAGATTACACTGTTGAGGAGCTGTGGTTCAGTGTTTCATCTGTATGGGTCTTGTTCCGGTATACGCAGATTTTCAGAGTCACAACCACCTTTCTGTTCACTAAGACGCCCAAGAATGGTAGTTGGTTGTTCCTCTCCAGTTCAGTTGTAATCTTTATGTCTACAAATGTGGTGCTGAGCAGTTCTTGCGCATAGTATATTGAATCCAGTTTCATGATGACAAAGGTGTCGTCTACATAGCGGATCTATAGCTTTGGATTGATGATTCGTGATGCCGGGAAAAATCCATGCATATGAATAATTGAACATGACGCGGCCATCGAGAGACATGAATCCCGTCCTCGTTTTCCATAAACAAAAACCAGGAAGGTCACAAATTCAATATTGAAAGGGTAAGAATCCTGGCTTAGGAGGACACAAGGCACGGAAGAGAGTTTACGGAAGCATGGTACTCCACAATGGATTCAATGAATCCATGAATAGAACTGGATCCATTTTAGGCACCACTACATGTAAAGGACCAGTTTATCCACGAAATACTCAGCGAGGGCCCAATATTGGAGTAACAAGCAGAGAAGCAACCCCTAGGGGTGGGATCAGCGAACGTCACGAAAAGGAACCCAACAGGGTCAAAAACAGTAATCAATCCAGCACTGACCAGAGTACGAGGGCTGGGGAGGCCAAACCCACAGGTTATGTGGTCATCGACCAATCAGGATACAAGGTAACAAAACAACCAATGGAACCGTCCGACCGAGCGACTAATCAGGATCGAAGGTCAGACCCGGCTGGCAGCACGTATATTAACACAAACGCACAGGTACCCGTGTATCGTTGAGGTCCACTACGCTCCCCAACAATACACTGATAACATCATCTCTATTGGTGATTAAACTTGCAATCATATTGCCGACCTCAACGAACAAACCAAAGGCCAGATTACACCATCCTCACTTGAAGGCTGTCGACGCTGTATATTATACGTAATACACTTCACTGGTTTAATGAACCGTCCTCCGATAAGATTTCCCTTAATAGGGTGGAGAATGCTTGTTTCAAATTCCATCCAGTGTATTTCTCAGTGCGCTAACCTCGACTCTTCAGGCTAGGGTTTTTACAACTGTTGTTAACGACAGATTCGGACCAGCCCTATCCGCGGCGACAGCACAAGATGGAGTTAAACTTTCAAGGCCTTTTCTCAACAAAGAATATACAAATGTCCTTCAGTCCAATGGCAAGCTCCGCACACCCGGACCATTAATAACTGTCTCCCAAATATTCTATCTAAACGTAAGTGCATCTGGATGTTGCACAGCACTCTCAACACCTAAAGCCACATCGAACAATTAATCGCAACCTTTAACTGACCCGGGTATATACAGTAACTTTGTTTCAAAACCCGCAAAACACACCAAACCGATGAAGAAAGAACTCAAAAATCCCCATAATTACGAATCAGTTGAACCTTCAGATGCGCAATTAGAAGTTAAACAGCTTCGGTTGAAACAGAGTTTCTGTAGGCTGACAACAACAGTGAAGTTCATGCATCTGTTAACTGGTGCCATTGTTTGCTTCTTTGAATATCTTACAGTAATATTTCAAGGTGAAACTATAAATTGTGGGTAATTTTTAGTTGACTTCTAGTTGACTAGCCATTATTTCGGCTTATTTTGCTCATTCCCTAGTCATTAGAGAAAACCACAGTGTACAAAGTCCCACGGAGACAGCGCTTGCCAATGTTTCGGCACTATGAATATGTCAATATCCTTTTTGCAGAAAAGCTCCATATTTTAAAACAATACGCCATTAATGGGCGTAATGCACTACTCATAAGGTTGCTGAAAATTCTTCGACAGCCCACGACCGGTTTCGTCCTTCTTGCGGCTCATCAGGTAGGTACAGTGCCCGAGTTTCCGTCAAGCTTAGGTTCTACTTGAAACAAAATTGCACGAAATTAGCGAAACACACTCATTTGCAAACAAATTTTGTTTTGTGAGAGACTCACCTGGAACCCAGATGAATCTTTCGTTAATGATGTTTCTAAGCTGTGGAGGAACCTTATGAGTAGTGAATTACGTTTATACAAGTATCCCGATATCTCGAATATTGTGCCAAATGAAACATGAGGCGGTCTGGTTCAGCACATTCAGTTGCTCAAAAACATCATAAACGGGAGATTCAGCTGGGTTCCAGGTGAGTCTCTCGCAATACCAAATTTGTTTGCAAACGGGTATATTTCGCTAATACACCATTAAGTTTTGATATTTAGCAGTGTGAATTCTCCCTATGACCCCTGGTAGTCCAGAAAAGATAAATTAATTTCTACCCAGTAAGCTTTTGACCCAAACAGAACAATCGTTACACAAGTAAATGGCAGCTTAGTTTCTAACCATACTCTCATTTTGATCTTCGGCTAAAGCGCAATAAACTGTGCTTTTCCGTTCCAAAACCAGCTGATAGTGGGGAAGAATCCCTCATTCGTGACCGACTGCAGCCGATGCGATTTACTTACCCCACGGCACTACAGTGACTCTGTGACTGCTCGCCCACAAAAGTTAAGGAGGTAAAAACGCGAGCCAGCGCAACAAAAAATTTCCATACGTTTGAGTCATACTGGCAATTCAGTGCCTGAGTATCATCCTGCGGTTTTTGTTGTGATATACACAGGATGCTAAAATTCCTCAAACCGTTGACCTTGCGTCAAAATCTGCAGGAATGCGCATCCAATCACATCTTTGTGTTAAAGACGCACGGCATAACAGGTTAAAAGGGAAAGCTACCCGGAGAGTTTTGGCCTTAAAGGACGTCATCCACGTGATAGCGAGTAACAACTGGTTTAGCTTAGTATACCAATGTGGGCTGATTTGAGACTTGGCTTATCTACAAATGATTAATCCTTTCAAGCTGACGGTCTTTGGTGGTCACGTGCGAAAAGTCGTCGTGCTGTCTTTATTGTGGTGGGATGTCCAATTCCGCAGAACGTGTTTGGCTGTTAATTTGATCACCTGCCTGAAGTGACGAAACAATCAATGTGCAGTCTGGTAGACCCTTCAGTTTATACGCGGATACCGTTATAAAACAGAGCATTCGAAAAAATGGCTGGACAACTCTCCCGGATACTTGGTAAAATACGCTAGCAAACTGAGCTTTGAGGAAAATAGCACCGGTAACTCTGTTCCAAAGTATGCAAACAAACCGTAAACAAATGTACACAAACTGCAAGCAAGCCGAACAAAAGCAATTCCAAACAAAAATCATGACGGACAAGCTCTTGCTGATGCCTGTGTTTAGCACACCTAGAATCAATATGAGACCGCTTTTAGACCCCTGTAACCACGTTAAACTGAAACAGGTGGACGGCAAAGGTAGACACTGTACACCTACTTTTGAGTTCCTTTTTTGCACTAGTAAAAATAATAACAATCGCCTAGTTGTAACACCCTGTTTGTACCTAGCTACAATGCCACCTGGAGAGAGAGCACCGGGGGCTACGATACTTTCAGGTTGCCCAACCCTAAACATGAGGAGTCGAGATACCGGGATTGGGTTCGAATCACGTACGTTCGGGTCAGCAAGTTCGTGTCATAACCACTAGGCCAGCTCGAGCTCCCGCTTTCCAGCCACATGTTTTCAAATCCACATGTGTTCATATTGGAACCCGAGCCAGCCGCAGAGTAGAAGCAAGCAACTAGATGTACTTATCCTTTTTGAAACGACTGCATACGCGTATTGTACAACATTCCTTCTAAGAATCATCTGAAAGTAGAAACGGCAGTCGATGAACTTGGGTAAAAGAAGGAAGTTGCGGATTTTCGCGCATACCAGGGTTGAGTTTATTCCAGATCAATTTACTGGCTTTAAACTATATGTTAGAGGCAATGAGGTAACCGCTACACCAGCATCGGTGATGGAAAATCGGAAATGTGAGAAATATATCCAAGCGTTAGACTCGATGACATGACCATTCAGTTTGGGAAGCTGGGAGCTACGCAGTGAAGACAATAGCTTTGCTACGACAGCATCACCATTTGCGTGACTGAACCAAGTCCGTAAGTGTTGTTAACCACTGATGAGTTGAGCTCCGGGGTCCCCGCCCGGCTAAGTTTGATGATTAGCGTTTTCGTATTCCGTTGTCAAGTCATGGACTGTCCACCTCTCGATTGCTTTTACTCAGCACAGGGTTGAGCGAAAAAAGCTCAGCAAGACAGACAGTCTTCTGGCATGCGGTGTACATGTCCTAACCAGCGTAACCTATGGAACGTGAGTAATTCATCTATCGTGGGAGAGTCCCCTCTTCCTAAGACCATCTGGCATTCCTCAACACTGCTAATTCAATGTGCACACCACCCCCGACAGATGGCCAAACAGTGATATCTTTCGTATACCCCCTGGGAATGGAGGCCACGTATCTGATCCGTAAAGCAGTATGGATCGCATCGATGTAGTGTTGTAGTGGTTTGCTACCCAATAAGTTACTTCACCAGGAGTGTGTGGCAAAGAAATAAAAATAATAACGCTAGGTTGGGTATACAATAATAAAGAGGTCAGATGGAACAGACTCACTAATAATTGTTCTCTTTAAAATAGTTCGTCGTTGGCCCAGGTCAGAGGATAAACAATAATCCAATTATGCTGTTCCAGGGGTCTTCTTCTGAACAGTTCCCACATATAATAGATTCCGAAGATAGTCTGAAATATACCAGAGTTAGCACATGAGACTCGCAAATGACCGCTGCAAGCGAGCGAAATCAGAAGAGAAGAGTCGAAGCACGTGACCACGTTTGTATTGCGTAAAATTGTACAAGTGCGCGTTTTCGTAGTTTTCCGTATTCAAACAAAAACGATTATGCATTTGATGAAATACGTAGTGTTATAATGAAAGCAAAATAAAGGTACAAAACGCCACAGTGTAAACTCTGCCTTGACAAGCAGACTGACGTCACTCCAGCGCCATGTGTGTTGGAATTTAGCAAAGGCTACAATGGCCTTTCCATTTTTAGAAGTGATCTCGTAACCAGCTAGTACAGTGGAACTCAGAACTTCTGGGGTAAACAAATTTATCTGCCACTTTGCCTGGCTTACCCGAAAGCGTAAGATTTGGGTATGATCGCACTCAGTCTTGCAGCAACACTTTATACGTTGTAGATGTGAGGCTTGCACCAAACCTCGCGACAGAATAAGTTAGATTATTTTAAGTGCCTTGCCTACGACCTAAAGCTGCCACTTTGTTTTGAAGGTCAGGCTTCAGTGCTTCAATGACCTGGTTGAAACTCAGTCCCTTAGGATTCACCCATGACAGACAGGCCAATGAGTGCAGCTTGATGGAGAACAGAGAGCCCCCGATCCGCGGAAAGATTTGCGTTGGGCGCTAGTCTGGAGGTAAAGTTGCATGGTATTGTGCAATAGGAATGCGAAAGCACTGTGCATCCTCCCGGTGGCCAGTCCGTTCATATTGGTGGAGGCAGAGACGCTGCTTTCCCCAGAGCAAGGATGAGATAGAAACTGCACGGTCCGATCGCACAACGTTTGACCATGATCGCCAGCGCATTGTTACTAATGGTCGAAATACCTTTAAAACCAAAGGGTCTGGTGCCGTCCAGATTGGTGCTTGTTGTGAGCAGCCGTTTTAGTTATGCTTTAACCCATGAGCTATCGGGCCAGGCCAGCCCCATGTTGTTAAACGGGACAGACTATTGAGCCATTGGTTGCTAAAAGGATTTCGCACGAAAACCCTATCAGCTGCACCATCGCGGTCTAGAAATTTGCCTCAGATGCCAGGGCAAGGGTCCCAAAATACTTTACTGCTTTGTGGGCCAGATGTTTAGTTAAAGACTCAAGGTGAGATACTTCAACCGAACCCTCTTCTTTGACCTGGTTAATACCATTCGTTCTTGCAGCATGTCATCCACCAGCCCTCACCACTGTATTCCATGGATTTTCCATTTTGCACTGAAAAAAGTGCCTATACAAAAACACCCAAAGAGAGGCTTGGACGGTGATAAGCTCCAGCATATTGTGGCTATCGACCCAGTCTTGATTGTTTTTGCAAAGGGGGGCCTATGCTATAAAACGGGGGCAACAAAATTTCACTATCCGGTTATAACGTATGCTTCGTTTTAAAAACAAAGTCGATGGATGAAACTGTTCGTGTCGCCTCTGTTACTTGTGAATTCGTTGTCGGACCATGTTCGTACTCGGGATATTCTGTCGCAGGATCAAACATCGCTCAGAGCATGCGGTCTAAGATGGACCCTCGAATCCACCAGGTGCCATGCTGTTTTGCGAATTAGCCTGCGTGGCGTGGAATGTTGTCTCACCTTGAAGATGTTTAATGAGTCAGTCACTCGAGCTATTTTGTAGTCGTTACCAGAGGTTGCTCCGTGCAGCATATATGAATAGTCTGGGACAAAATGATAACAGTTTGCGAGTAACAGTCGCACACGGCAAGAAGAATGTACATCAATCTCGTCGCATAAAGTTTAAAAAAACACAAGCTCGCCTCGCATATCAGATGTGCGGAGTTCAAACCGCGGCATGGGCAAGGATATGCACTGTAGATGAGTCCTAATAAGAGCAAAACTCGGGTCCAGTGCTTCTCCTCCCCCTTTGGTGGGGACTCACAAGAATGATTGCGCCAGGACGGGGGAAAGACCTCAAACGAGAGTCACGTGAACGTGAAGTCTACTAATTCCGCAACCACCTCCAACCAATCCAAAATGATCAGAGATTTCACCTGTGCAACAAGCCTCGGGAGTTAACGCGCAACCGAAATGTTTACCATCGCTAGGCGGAGATCAACGTCAAAAGACAATTGGTAAACAAAGTTTCACAAGCTGCTAAAGATAACAAAGGGGATAAAAATGAATTTGACTCCATTAACAAACGAACGACAGCACAAAAATATATGTATTGTCGATAAACTAGATGATAGATAGATAGATGACAGTCACGTGGTCAAGTAATGAAGGCGAGAAAAGACAAGTGTTGGAATCAGCCTGTCTGTATCAGGGACTTTGCGATGACAATGGAAAAACAGAGACGTACCAATGAGACAGCTCAGTGGCAACCAGACGAATCAATTGCGCTCACTTCAAAAACAGATTTCGCAGTGGTCTTTACTGTTTTAGAATTTCATGTATAACTCTTCTCTGATTACAACACAGCTTTTGCAGAACTGTGTTCTTCTGGTAATCTTTTCAGACGGAAACTCTCACTTTGAAGGGTTTCATTTATGCTGACATAAACAAAGCCGGCCGTAATCAAGTGTTTTCGGTCAGACCTGAAAAATGTCCCGTTGCGAATGTTCTCTCAATTGGGGTTGTACATTACCGAGCTAGTTTGAGCATTTATCCTAGAGTGCCTGCTGTTGACAGTGATATGTTCCAAATCTACAGGTAAAAAATCACACTATGTAACTACTGGGGTTGGGGCAGTTTTAGGGGAAGAAGCACTTGCTAAAAAAGCTTGAAAATCCCAGCATTGGCCTTCTGTAAAGTACAGGGTTAAAAGAGCTGAAAATTTGTCCAAAACATTCAGCTCTTTTTCGCTTTTCCATTCAACGGGTTGGACGAAATGCTTGCGCTATTTCAGGTCAGCCACGGATGCTTTCCACAGTCCTCCTCTATGACCAAACGCGAAAGGGCGAATTGGCTGCGGATGATCATTTATTGTGTGCGACAGACGACCCCATGAACCTTAATGTCATCAGACCACTCGGTAGGTCTGTCTATACGGAAAAAAGTTTTGTGGCGTGCTAGATTGTCCTTAACAGACTCTTGTTGCATACCATGCTTAAACTGCACTGTTCTGAAGAGTTAACATCGGTAAGTGGGGAGTCAAGAAATCTTACGTCGAAATCCTCGTAGCTTAGCATAGTAGTGAGACTGTGAACGAAACCAACCCTTAGGTAATGCTCAAATCCTGTTATTTTTCGTGATATTTCTTGTCTACTTTGACCGGCGGAGAAACGTCAGTAGTTCACTATCTATTCACCTTTTATCCACACGAAATTTCAGTTCCTCATTGAGGGATCCTGTGAGAAGACTTGATTGTCTGTATCCATGTGTGGTCCCGCCCCAACCTCTAACAAAAACAAAGTGGTATTCTAAGGACGTAACACACTACTCACAAGGTTGCTGAAGTCTCTTCGACAGTCCACAATTGGTTTCGCCCTTCCACTTTGGGTTTATGGGGGGGCACGGTCCCGGAGTTTCCGTCAACTTTATGTTCTACTCGAACCCAATTCATCTTAAGTAAGAAATTCAGCTGGGATTTTTGATAAGCGTCCTGTGAAAACCAATTCGGTATACAAATGGGTAGACTGATGAAAAATGACCTTCTTCCCTGCACAAGACAACTGCTTTTGACACTCGCTAACTGTCAACCAAAATTCCGCATATTTAAGCGACATCCAAAACAACCATCTAGAGTGCTAGAACAAAAAATGAAAAAAAAACAGATCGTCATTCCTAATGCTTGTATATGAAGACTATCAGTGAGGGCGCTACGTATTACAGGGGTCAGTGAAAACACCAGTCTGTGTGCTTACTTCCCATAATCAACACCTGGTCTGTCGTAAACGGTGTGGAAGCAAATCATGAAAAAGTCCAATTACATGAGGTTACCTTCCAGAGGAGATTCATTATAACGGTTGTGTCCAAACTCAGCTGTCCCTGGGTTCGTCCGATAAAAAAGACCGTTAAAAAGACCACTCCATTTCGGATGATGATCACAGGAAAAATGAACCACTGCGAATAAGCAGAATTCTTTGAAAAATCATCTGGGTTCAATATATCTATATATCTGGCATTGGTAACCTCATTGCAGAAAGTCTTCTCATGTGCTAACCAACTGTTCCTTTAATTAACATCATGGCCTACTCGTATTGCACTACTCATTAGGTTGCTGAAAACCATTCGACAACCCACGACCGCCTTTGTCCTTCTTGTTAAAGTTCATCAGGTAAACGTGGTCCCGTATTCCGGCCCCCTGTCCTAGTTGAATCCAAACGGCACGAAATTCGACTTATGCACTCATCTGCCTACCAGTTTGGTTTTCAAGAGGCTCACCCAGCTGAATTTCTCGTTTATGTTCTTCAAAACCAAAATGCTATGCAGATGAGTGTAGTGGTTGAGTAACATCACAGTCATTTTCAACCATGCTGCCTCCACTGAACAAAGAATGTGGTTCCTTGGTTGTGCAGCGTTGATGGAGACACTTAGCTAATTGAAAATGTTCGGGTGAAGGAATGTACAGGCAGACCACCGCCAATAGATTCCCAAAAAATTGTGGCTAGGTGTTTCCACCGAAATTTCCCATGATATGGCAACTCGAAAAAAGTGGTTAACCTTTCAGTTTTGTGCGTACTATGGCAACGCCAAACAAATCAGGCTTTTTTATTCGGGATTTATATGACACGGCTAGATCGTGTACTTCTTCCAAACTGGGTCATCCTCTTTGCATTGTAATAAGCTGATGGTTTGATGGTGGTGCCAAACGAAATGCTGTGAAGGAAATTTGTTATGATGGGTCACCGACGTGTGATCCTTTCTAGGTGACTCACCTACCTAGCTGACAGTGTCAGAGACGAATAAGACATTTCAGTCCCAACCTACCCAATTGAATGTCATCTCAACTGACGCACAACACGCCGGTCAACAGGTGAATTTGGGCTGTGATAAACTAACCCAACAGAAAATAGGATTGATATGGCTTGGACACGCAGTAAGCTAGCGTATGATGAATTGGAGGCGAAAAGCTGGTCAACTATAGTTGGGCCTATTCCTGTGTGTAAAGAGGACCGTAATGTATAGTTGCATCGTCCGAGGTGACTAGATAGTATCGGACCTACAGCTGATTTAGCACGCCAAGCACATGGGGCATATTCCCGCACGAAAAAAATATCCATTCTAGTAAGTAACTTCTTTTACGTATGGTTTCCTATTGGTTTTTTCCCAACCGTTGTCTTCAGTTGACCACGAGTACTGAGCTCTTGTTCATGAAGACAATAACAGCAGGACCGGCGTTGGTTATCCAAAGTAGGGCACAATCGGTACATTTGGCTATTTGTTAGGTACGATGGACGGTCTGATTACGTTCTTAACATCCGAGCTTGCAAAGGAAATCTTCCTTTTCTTGAGGGGCCACCCCAAAGTCCATCCGGAATGATTTCGATAAATACACTAATTTGCAAATCAATTTGGTTTTTGCGAGAGACTAAACTGTAACCCAGTTGAACCTCCTGTTGTGATGTTTCCAGGCAACTGAATGTGCTGCACCAGGCCGCCTCACGTTCCAGTTGCTACGATATTCGAGATATCGCGATACATGTATATACGTATTGCACTACTCATAAGGTTGCTGAAAATTCGTCGACAGCCCACGACCGGTTTCGCCCTTCTTGGAGCTCATCAGGTAGACGCAGTCCCCGAGTTTCCGTCAACCTTATGTTCTACTTGAACCCAAATTGGACTGATTTTGATAAATACACTCATTTCGATTCAAGTAGGACAGGGGACCGCGTTCACTTGATGAACTCTAGCAAGAAGGGCGAAACAGGTAGTGGGCTGTCGACAAATCTCCAGCAACCTTATGAGTAGTGCATTACGCATATCCGGAAGGATCTTTCTCGCCAGTCTGGCTCTCTCACGATGGGAGTTTTCTATTAAAAATACGCTTTGATGAGTCAATCAAGGGCAGTCTCACCTATATGGATTGTTTTGACGTGTATTCCTCGCAGTTCACATGTGACACCGAATTGCGTTGAGTGCCTGTTCAGCTACGCAATGACCTCTTCAGCAATTTGACTCTATTTTAGTGAAATTTTGCCCCATATAACACAATTATTAGATCAGCTATATGACTGCTCATCTACTTTTAGCGAGTAACAGTATCCGCTTGATTGAATTGTGTAAGATTTATTGATAGTATCGGAGAACGAAGTAGATAAACAGCATTAGTGAAGAAATGTTGAAACACACGAGAAAAATTGAATAATGTTGTCTACCACAAAGAGAAGATCATTGGTGCTTGCGACTGAGTTTGTGTTCTCGAAGATCAAACATGTGTCTATGAGTGATTCCGGGTTTCGCAAATGTTCTGGATGTTCGAAATCTAGTTACTGACCTGGCAATCGACCTCTGAAACGCTCTGTTCTGGTGAGTTCCTCGTTGGTAATCGGATTCGAATTCACAGCGCGGTGCATACATTCTCCTTCCACGCCCTCGTGACAAACTGTCTGGTTGGCTCAGCAGATATCTTCCACGAGTTGGAAATTTATCAAGATCCGATCTCCCTCGGTTTAGTTTTAATATGCAGTTAGATCTGGACAAGTTTTGCTGATGGGTTTTTCGATCATAGGCAATGGGCTCATCTAGGTAATTACTGCGGATGTATTTCGCCTTTCTGTACCGATCACAAAAGCCTGACTGTTCACGCAAATTGTCTAGAGAGGTTCGTAGCCGCTCCACTTCAAACCGGTCCCTACGTTTGCGTTTTGGAGTACCGGGCTGTTTAAACCTGGACTCCTCGGTCCTCCTCCTACATTTCGTCAAATTTTCACTGGAGTTAGAACGGCGACTTCCCACATGCTTATGAATATCTGATCTGCACACCATCTTAGGCCGCAGAACTTCGGAACTGGAAGTTGTTGAGAGTTTAGTGGAATCGGCTTCTTGGATTGGGGTTCTACGAAGACGTTTGCTGAGATGATATTCATCTACGTCGCTTGTACAGTCTGATATTACTTCACCTTCCTCTTCGTCCGCGCTTGTTCGTGTCTCAAAGTTTTGCAAAACACCATCTATTCGGTCAGCGCACGCCTCGTTGTCCATCATACGATCATGTCCGGACGTTGAATTTTTATCCCTTCTCCTTTTTTCTAGTTTGTTCTTCTTGGGACTCCTTACTAAATTCCCACTGACTGTTTCGTCACAAAATACTGTTTCCTCTTCAGTAGTTTCATCTACATGCGCCATATTTAAGGTTGGATCATATTCTTGAGGTTCTGATCTAGGACTACAGGGATTGACTTCAACAGACTGAGTAATATTTCCATTTGACATGATATTTTCGTTTTCTCCATGATGAACCTCACCATTTTCCTCTGCAAACGGACAGCTGACTTTAAATTCAGTACTGCAGTATTCTTCAGCTGGCTGATGGTTTGCGTTCTGCTCCTGGATCTGTTGCACATCTCTACCGGATGAATCCATTTGAACTTCATGTTTATCCGCGCCTGCCGGTACTAACAGGTCCGCAGTCGTATCGTTCACTGAATGATTGTTCTCAGTAGCACTGCTGACCTCTTTCTGAGATGGTTCGCCAACTTCATGGATGTTGTTTGCATGCGAGTGTTGTTGCCGTGTACTGAAAGAATTTGCTAGTAGTTTATCCGGTGAAACCGGAGTGGGTGTTTCTGGTCTGGATCCTTCAGAAGGCGTGGAAGAAATACACGTTGTGTCGTTGGTTGTGCTGGTTTCGGCACTTTCACTGCTGCCGCTGCTGCTGCTGTTGCTCGACTGACTACTACTGGTGCTGCTGGTACTGCTGACACTTGGAGATCGGAGTTCCGTGCCTGGCCTTGGATTGCCTGATGCAGGGGATTGGTCGGTTTTTGGTTCAGTCAAGGAGCAATTTGGGACCGGAGTCGGCTCCTTAGAGCTCTGTTTTAGCTCGCATTTGTTTGGACTGATTTTGCATGGTGTCATTCCTGGAACTGCAAATTCCACACTGGGCTTGTCACCAGAGCCAGGCTGTGGGGACGGTGGAGATGACTGCGCCGGCTTACCAAACAAAATCCAGTTTTTCAACCTGCGTAGTTCAGCATTGTTATAGGAGGATAAGTCTATGTTGCAGGTTTTATATCTTTCAGAAAAAGTAGGGTTAGATTGCGTGGTATCCACCGAAATGTCTTGCTCTGTTCGAACAAAATTTATAGCTTGTTCATTATATTTTGCCTGATCCGGTGATTCGGGGGTATCGGCCAACAGGTCATCTGCACGGAAACTACACGCAACCGTGTATGGAGATGGTGGTCCCAAATAATGTATTTGTCGCCGTTTTGAGACTCGATGCAGATGACTACGGTTATCGCAGCTCTTTTCAGTGACACTGGATACGTAGTTCGTTGGACGTTTACTACAGGCTGCCTGGTCCTTCGTATCTGCCCAGCCTTGTGTAGCATTGTGACCATATGGTTTCTTCCGAATAGGAATGGGACTTCGCTCATGTTGATCGGGTGATTCTTGCAGTATGCGATGTAACACAGCTTTGCAACGATAGCTATGTCTGAATGATCCCGAGCGCGTTGGAGAAGGAGAGCCTGATATGGATGCAGTTGACTGACGGGAAGAATTCCCCACTGTTTTCAGCTCAACCACAGTGGTTGGTCTCGTATTGGTGTGATGCAGTAGGTCTCTAGTGGCTGCATCCAAATTTGATGCCCGAACCTGGATGCCGTCAAAATCCCGTTCAGTTTTACTGAATCTATGTCGGCGAAGATGTTTGGAACATCCAGGTGAACAGCTACCTATTGCTCGCCGTTTTTGCGTCTGCTGTTCTGTAGGCTCATCAGTGATTCGGTCGTCACTCCTCCTCTGGCTGTTCCTAAACGGACTGCGACACTTAGAGCCTAAATGGGTTCTGGTACTGGGTTGGGTTTGACTACTCTGTCTTTCAAGCATACACCCGGTACACTTTAACTTTCGGCCACACTCACAGGAAGAACCATGCAAACGCTTCTCATGTAAGTTGACAAACTGGTCTTTGGTGTCTCTTGTAATATGATGATGAATAGTATGACCATGAGTGCGACCGTGAGGACTATGTTGTGACCGATGTGGTTTGCAATACACCTTGGAAACCTCTTCTTCAAAAGAATGGAGGTAATCATGTGGGTCCACAAGATGTCGATGGGATATGGCAGACTTGGTATTCAGTATCCTATTTCTTGGGTCAACCCTGATTCGCTCAATGTAGTTATCCGACCGGGGTTCATTTGACTCTCTAAGGCCGCAGCTGGCTTTTGTCCGTCTTTTATGTGATAAAATTCCAGTTTTATGCTTGGAATTGGGAGAGGGTGGCGTCTTGGGTCCCTGAAAAGGACGGCAATCAAATTCACGTCGTTTTCTGCCACCAAACTCCAGCTCAGTTTGTCTTCCAACAGTGTGAATATGTGAACCATAACCGAGCAGCGAACCCAAGACGGTCGTCAGTTCTTCATCGTATTTCGCTTGTTCGTAAGCCTCGGTTACCACGGAATGCAAGCGTGCTAATATGTCTACCGAGTTCTGTTTGAGCCCCGTTGGGAACCTCGTCGGATGTGGTGAACATCTAAAATAGAAGTAGCAGCTGCAATAAGTGGGAATTACCAATGGCAATTATAATTACAATAGTGTCGATAACGAGCAATCGTCAAACTAACCGAGCCTCAGGTAAAAATGCTGCCTATAAAGTGGACTTTGAAGTGTACCGTACTTTCACATTAGAAGCACAAAACATTTCAGAATATCACTCTTCAGGAAACCAGGTGAAGTTCACAAAACTGATATTTTTCAGCATCAGGTGTTTTTCGAGGTTGATAGATCACGCTTAGCATAACCAGCTGGTGGTTTTCGAAAGTAGACGGAAGGGCCTTCAAGATGTCTGTATTTTGTCAAAAGCACATAGTATTTGACGAGCTCTCCATTAGTGTAGCGGATCCCCAGAGTCTTGAAAGGTTAGGAACACATGAGGAACCAAGAGAGTACAAGTGAACAAATTTTACCACGAGACCTTTACTGGATGAGAAGGACCTGAGTTAGAGGTCCTATCTAGTGTACCCTTTTGTGCTTCAGACCACCTGAAGAAAGGATAAGCAAAATTTTCTCAACAAGATGAGGAGGAATGTCTTTGTACAACAAACCTCACAAATTCCTTTCATCGTTTCGGTGGCATACCACTGTCTGTACGCAGCGTGTGGTATAGCGTCCTTTCACATGACTTTTCAAGACACGGCACGGAGAAGCAAAGGGAAATTGTTACACAACGTAACAGCAAATGAGCCACACCTCTTTTATTTTGGGCACATTTCACAGACAAAATACTGTGTGTCTTTAGATTCTCCCTGAGTGTGATGTCTCCGTGGTCCTCAACACGACCACTAAAACGGCCAGAAAACGAGTCCACCAAATAAATGGGACTGCATTAGCACTGTTCACTCGACCAGAGTAGAGTCATTCCACATACATCATCGGGTGCCGGATGGACTTGCTGAAGTACATAAAGGACAGCATCCATTGGTATTCTGGGCCAAAGAAGGAGGTATTGTGGAACGGTTATTTCGAGGATAACGAAACTCCTTCTTGAAGGTGAAGGGGGACAGATAAGACCAGAGTGGCACTTTTTCAGTGGTAGAATGATGGAATTTCTGTCGTACCCGGTTTAGGTGAGTGGAATTTCCGAGTGGGTGATGGGTGATCTATTTCTGATGTGTCAGATATCTGGCTGGTTTACATCTTCGTGATTAACACATCCTAGTACTTTTTAGCTCCACAAGAGATTCGCCATACCTCCGTCTACTGAACAGACAGCTGGTATTTCTTGATATCATTAGTCGGCCACATGAGTGATTTCCTCAAAAGTTAAGACGTCCATATTCAAAGGGTTTTGTTGCCACTTGTTAGGGAGTTAACAGATTTTGCTGGTTCTTGAAAGCAGAGGTTTACATCAAAGGTGTATTTTTGCAATGCTTTGCTTAACTCGACTTTTCACTTCAATACATCTTTGTTTTATGCTCTAACCTCTTTAATATGGCACGTTTCAGCCAGTGTCATGCATAATCCAACTCAATCTATTGGCAAAGTTACTTTCCATCTAGAATAAAAACAAACATGGGTTGGCGAACATGTCTTCAGCAAGGTCTCTTCAAGTTTTACAGTTGCAATAAAAGTTGCTTTGCATCTGTATGACTTGAAAAAACCTTGCTGAAAGCATGCTCATCAGCCCAGCTTTGTTCTTATTGTACTGTTTTTGAGGAGTAATCCAGCTTTCTGGAGGACCGGAAAGCTCTCTTGTTTGGTTCTGCAGGTTCGTTTCCCCGAAGAAAGATTGCAGTGGGAACTCATTCGATGCCGATAGAGTAGATCCTCAATTGAGGTGCTCTCTGATGAAGGGGGATCCTTCTGTTGGAGAGTGTCGTGTCGTCCGAGGTCCAAGTACTTCAAACATGTGGTGTCTCAAACGGATATCGTTTTTTTCCTGTTTCAATCACTTTTTAATGTCTACAACTTTTTTCGCACATTACAAATGTTCCACACTGCTAGGAATTGGAATCGGAGTCAGCTTTGCAAATTGTTCAAGCTGCTACGGGTGCTGTTTGTACTGTGTCCAAATCATACTGACCTGATTCCGTTGGTTTCATGTGGTAAAGAAGTCCATTTGTAGAATTCTTTTATAAATGCCATAGAACAGAAGAGAACAAGACCTGTTGTTTAAAGGAACAAACGGCTTAAACAAAACTCAAAATTCAGGTGAACGCCGGTTGTGGTCCTGGTCGAACTCGTCAAATAACAATGTCTGTATAAGTATGTTTCACATAAGCAGCGATTAGCATACTCCCGTTTATGAAACTGGGTTCTCCACTGGAATATTGGTTACCGTTCGAACGCGTTGGGCCAGGTTGCAGTGTGACATGTGATAGACGATGGGGCGTTAAATCTGGTTCCTTTATAATCAAACGTCCATCAGATCCTGGTAGAAAAGATGACTTCTAAAACTGATACACAACTGCCGGGGAATGTTTGGAGGTTCGAAGAACATCCTGAGAGTGTTGTTCACGACACCATCCTTGCAAACGCCCGTGTTACAAAACAGTGCAGAATAGAGTTTTCATTTTTCAGGTTATCGAACTTTGTGGCTACAGCGCGCCACTAAGAGTGCACACATTAGTTTTCTCCTTAGTCTCGTACCAGGCCGATGGTTTTTCGATGCGTAAATTCCAGCGAAAAGCTCCCCTGCAAACGATACCTACATGGTAATCTCGCTCGCCAGACCTGTTTGACAGGGCCAAACAATTCATGCTGCTTCTCAAGTGCAACGGTAAGGCGAGGACCCGTGAGGGTTATCTGTTTCCTATATTTAGCAAGCACATTCTCCATCGGCCAAAATCTTCACCTTTAGAATATTACTTCCCGTTGAGTAATTGTTTTTTAAAGAATCGAAGATGAGATAAAATAGAATACGCAGTTCCTTTCATTCGCCATCAGGGTCTAAAAATTGGATACATACTTGTCGAGCTCATTGGATGTGTGCGCACACAGCCGTGTAGGATTCGCCAGGGTCATCACCTGTTCATCATAGATAAGGGGGCAATGCGGACTGTACTGGATTGAATACAAGCTAAGGTATTCAAAGGTTTGTCCCTCACGTTCATTTGTTTTGTTATCAAAATACGGATGACCTGTGACATGAAATCAATCTCCTGTCATTTATTGCGCTCGTTTGGAAGGTATCGTTCAAGAGAAATTTTGCGATCAGGTGGATGTAGCAAGCTACATACGCCAGTGTGGAACAGTGAATGGGTCCAGTTCGTTCACGTGGAGTTAATGTCCGAGATCTGTGGCATTGCGTTGTATTAGCGCTATCCTCGTGCCATCCGAGAACAAGCATTCGGTATCCTTTCACTGCCGTTACAAGAGAAGTTACCCTGAAGTGATCAGGTGCCAAGTTATATGCTTCGGGAGCCAGTCTATGCCAATCGTGACCTGAAAACCGAATAGGTCACTCGTCGTTATGGACAGGGTTTCTTGTAATCATGGACGCATGAGTGACAGCAAACCAACACCCAAGATACCAGGGTTGTTGATGTAAATCGATATGGAGCTGTGGCTGACGTGAATCTCTTACCATTCTGCTTTAACCGCGATGTTCGCAAACAGTGGGTATTAGCATGCTGATGCTCTAGGTTGACCAAGGCGACAGATAGGGGTATGGCGAGTCCGTTTGCGGTTAGAACCAATCGCACGATCGCTCGCGGAATGTGTCTGGACGGTGCAATAGTTTTGTGTCATTTCTGCCATATGGCTGGAAATATTAAAAGCTAAAAATCATGGAAAGTTAATGTGGTATACGGAAGAAAACAGATGAAACCATACATTGCACTGTATTTCAGGTTAATTTCAATCGAACAGTCGTTCCAATGGTAGTGTTATGGAAAATTCTGATGGTAACCGTAACAGTTGAAGATGGTCACGTGTGCATTGACGATTCTACGCCCACGTGTTTTGATATTCAGCGCCTATCTGATCAATATATAAAAGACAAAGACGACATAAGAAAAACTATAACGCGAAACTTACTGTTCGAATGTATGTCATACATTTGAAGAGATTTTATTCCCGGTACATTGACCATGATCCCAGAGTCTGTAGGAAACTCAGTTTGTCTTCTGAAGCAAGCTGTATCAGGCTGGTCGTCTACCAAGGTACTTTACACCGCAGAGCACACGCAACATAATCATGCTTTCAATTAGTAAAGGAGCGTATGTTAACAGGGCATCCGCGGTCTCGATGACAACACTTCTGCCATAGTCGCTGTGTTGTGTACAATTAGCATGAAAAAGCCCACAGTTACTGAGGTCTGTTTACGTCACAGCAAAGCAGGAATAGTTGACGCTTTAACTCTAAAATGGCCAGACAGTCGAAATGACTGTCGAAATATCAAAGCCATCTGCATTAAAGTTCAATATACGGACAAAGATGACCACATGTAGTTCGAGTACTCCGTAATGCATAAATCCATGGGTGTGGGTAGCCATCAGAAAATGGGATATCTGAGATTGTAGAGTGACCTTGCTTAAGTGGCTGAAAAGCACGTTCCCCGTCCGGCTCCTTCGAGGCTTTCATTCAGATGGATATGGTCAACACTCATACCACTGACCGGCGTCAAGTTTGGACGCAGTATGGCCTTGTAACTTGGTGAAACATGAGAAGTGTATCTGTGTCCCAGTTCTTGAAAGGATTAGCAGGTGATTCAGTCCACATCACGATTTTCGAGGAGGTTCTTCATTACGAAGTTGTAAATATTGGTCGTGTAATATAAAATGCAACAAACCATCGCTTTATTCAGTTTTGAGAAATTCTTCCAGAAACCAAGTCATCTAAGGTCTTGTCGTATCTCAACTTTTACGAAAAAAGTATTTGGTTAACTAAAGTCATGAGTGCATCACTGGTGAATAAAAAGCGAAGAGGACCTGAAAGTTACCCCGACAAGTGAATAAACATCAATCAGCCGATTGGATGAATCAGGCAAACGGATCGATCAACACATTGATCAATAATGAACGAACCAATGTTAATGATCATTCAGGCATTTTGCAAATCAATTTGGTTTTCACGGGAGACTCCAGTGAATCTCTCGTTTATGAAGTTCTTCAACTGAATGTGCTGCGCCTGCCCGATGAGCCCCAAAAAGGGCGAAACCGGTCGTGGGCTGTCGAAGAATCTTCAGCAACCTTGTGAGTATTTTCCTTCACGGAATGTGCTTGTTTGCTCCCACCCCATACCACCCTGAAATTACATTGAACAATATTTAGAAGAGTTTTTCTGCAAGACTCCGAAGAACAGTTCGCTTTCAAAGTTCGTTAGAAGTGTGATTATGTGTAGGTATGGGACGTATGATAGTCACTATCTGGAATACTTCAGTTCAGTAGATTTCTCTCCTTAAGTGGGTTCCTCCCCCTTGCTGCTCTTCAGAAAAATGATTTCAGCAGGTGACGAGATAGTATCATGAAGCATTTCACTAAAATAATTTTCGATTTTATTATCATCCAGGAAAAGTAGAATGATTTAGTACTGCAGCCTCCCCACGACCGAAGTTGGTGTGCCCAAAATCTGCAGAAGTGTCGAACAACTCTTTCAGCCGTGGCAAACTTTCGGCGCAAATCTGCCAAATATCCCGTAGACACCGACAAGACACTGATTTGTTGTGATGTTACCGAAGTTTAGGCCAAAGTTTACTCGACGCAAGGATCCACAGGCATTTTAGCTGGATAGAAAAAAACAGTCCAACGGAATGTTAGGATGCCAGGATTCATGGATTCATTGAGAGGACCTTGTTTTTGATGCCCTGGCAAAAGACATTTTCCATGAAATTTGATGCCGTCCCAGAAATATGCGAGTTGATTTTCTATTTAGAGGGACGTCGTTGGCCGTAAGATTCCAAATTAACTGATACAACCGAAGAGTCCAAGGGTCGTGTCGACGATCACGGAGTTGCAATTATGAACGAGACTAGGCTGAAATGCTTATCCTGGTTGTTGTCTTTGTAGAGGTTGTGAAAAAGTTTCACGTCGGATATTGGGGTAAGTTTTTTGACATAACCGTCAATTCCTGCTGGCGTTCTTCTCACGTTTAGCACGATGTGTGTCTGCATAGCACTGTATGTATCTTACTAGGGCTGCGAGTACCTCTGTTCATCTAATATCCTGTTTTAATTTTAACCAGTTCATGCGTAGTGCTATTCAGGGCAAGTACTGCACACGCTGGACACCATCTTCAAATCTGAACCTTGTCAGAAATATCTGTTTCCAAGCGGGTGGTAGAAGTTCATCTCTTTGCGTGCATTTTCGATTTTACTGGACTTGTTTTTTATTCTATGTGTCTGACCTGAAAGGAAGCTGTGGATACTCTTAAACCGTCAAAAACGGTCGAGAATGTCCCCACATTTTCCGCTGACGCTGCTTGGAAGGAGCTTAGCTGGAGTGATGGTCCGTCTGATCCAACAACTTTAAGTTAAGATTGAGCACTCGCACGTGGAGATTTTTCACTGAGAGAAAGATTAGTTTTATCCTAAACCATATGTTGCCTGGGGACGTCAACTTTCGCGAAATCGTTTTTTACAACCCCTCCATGGGTTGAGGAGAACTTAAGAAGGGCTCTCCACTTTCCCAGCTTCCAAACATATGGTTCTAACTAGTATTGGGTTACACTTAAAAAAAGAGGAAAGCGAAGCTAAATTTTTGTGTATACAAGTTAAAAAAAAATGTTTAATAATAGAGGTCTTGTTGGACTGGCTTTACTTTGTTACTTTGAGAGTGATCCTGGGCATCATCAGTAAGTCAGCGGAGCAAAGCTTTTCACTTTCAGCCAATTTGGTTTTGCTATTTAGGTTACACAGACCGTCGGTCATGGAGCAGTCATGCTGAGATTGTTGTCACACATCTGTCAACAGGATCCTTTGTTTGCTGATTCTACAAAACCAGTTAAGTTGTGCCCAGTTAAAACTGTCCGTGTAAAAATATTTCTCATCGTATAGCATGGACGTCAAGTCAATGGCCAATAAATGGAACGACGAAACACTTATCGGTCGGATTAGGTGGTCCGTCCTAAATTTTCAGAAACTTTGTGATTAGTTTCCTTTATGAATATATTAGTGAGCTTGTTCTCATGACATTCAAAGCGACGAGGTCATCTGGGACGACCTGGTGTCTTCCACAAAAGAGGAAATTTTTTTAATGTTAATCGAAACATATTTCTGTACGCTGTATGTAGACTGAGCTGATTAGGCCGACCATCAGTCTCTCGTTACATTTTTGCGTGCTTAATGCACTCATACTGCTCTCGAAAACTTGGCCAGAAAACGAAGTATTCCTAATTTTGAGGTTTGGGCACTCATTCCAGGATTAAAATTCATTTCAATCGACACAGTATTATAGAGTCGACCGGGTCACCGTTGTTTTAGTTGTGTTGTTCTATGACGTTTAACAACCATCCGTTCATTTGTTTATACACCCGTCTACCTAATTATCCACTTTACCTATCTACTATCTGTCTATCTAACTATCTATCCAACTGTCTATCCACCCATTTTTGTACCCACCTTTCTACGGAAGAGGGCGATGTGGTACGTTCAAGATAAACTGAAACGCCCATCAACTTACTTATGTTTGTTATTCCAAATGCACTGCGACATTTTCATTGGACGTGATGAGGTCGAGAAACGAATATACAATCGCTTCCTAGCAGAGAACGATGGCAACAGCACCATCGTTTTTTACTCCCAGTGGCTCAGGTACCTTATTTTATGGCTGAGTAAGGAGCCGGAGGATGGCCGTGAAGCTGATCCAAAAGATTCGTCGATCCTGGTACAGAGAGTGGCTCACCGCGGTCAAGTTAAGTTACATTCAGGACGGCAATTTGTCTGGTTGTATGATCTTTTGGGAGAAAGCTAGTTTCAACTCCATCTAGAAATGTTAGCTCAGTGCTTCTTGTGCTAAATCCATGGCTGTGTAAACCAAAGGACGGAGTGTGGTGAAAATTTGCTCCGTCTCGACGCAAATTGGTGGAATCCACGTGGCCATTCTTGTGCTTGACTGCAGACTCAAGAAAGTAAACTATCACAAGTAGCGTAGCCACATGTTTGTTGTTAGTCCCTTTGCAAATGAGTTAAACGGATGTATGGATTTCGGAGTGTTGACGAATGTGCCCTTTCCATAACAACTGCTTCTGTTCGCAGAAGTAATTTCTCAAAATAACTCAGCATGCTCATAGTGAGGCACAGCGTTTGTATGCTGCCTTCCACGGTGTCATTTATGTCAGAATGCACTTCTAACGAGCTTCCGTCATACAGCAGACCATCCAGGATGGTCGTGTATTTTTCTCCAACACTATTGACTTTCAGTCCAGAATGCACGCCGCATTCATCATGTCGCCTTTTTACGCGAATCATGTCCCCAACTGTTCATGTTTCGCCAAACAGCGAGTAAGATGTGTGTACAGCGTGTTTTGGGTTCTCAGCATTCCTTGAATTCTTTGGCTAAACCAAATTCCGACCTGAAAATCACGGCAGGTATCAATCGGCATCGAATCTTGAAGTAAGATCACATACGGTTGTCATCCACTTTAACGGTATGTGCACACAGAACTGTGCATCGACGTGCTCAGTGTCAGTGAAACTGGAGTAAAACTGACTTTGGGAATTCCCATCCGTTGCCGACACAACACCTGGACTCCATGAGAACCGTCGTATTCTTAGACCAAGAAAGTGCCTTTGGTTTCATCAACAGGAACGCGAAGAAGTAACTTCAGCTAGCTGGCTTGTTGCCTTTTTTGGTGAATGTCGCTACAGATGATGAGAGATTTATCCAACTGGAGCCATTTAGGGGAGCATGTGGACTTTCGGGCAAGTTTCAAACGCATTTCCAAAAAAACTTCGTGCTTACAACCAGCCGATTGTCCTGCCAAGTTCCATTGGGACAACGACAAGCTGGTTTATCAAAATAGGCATTCAAGGTGTAATGTGGTGTGTAAATAATAGAAGGCCGAGAAGTATGCAACTTACGGAGTACGTGTTTCCCTGACATGTTTCTTGCCGGATACTTCAGACAGCACCGTTGAACTTGGTCTTGACTTTGCAGCATCCTTACTCAGTAGCTTCGCAATATTGTGAAGTAGCGCGTCACGTTCCGAACGTTCCGTAGGACTCCGACTTTGGGTTCTCAATTGGCTCTCTCTCTCATGCTCTGGTTCACAAAAGCTTGGATCATTTTGATCTCGTGTTCTGCCAATGGGTCGAGGTAATCCACCGCGCTGACCTTGAGGAGCGATTTCCGGCACGCGGAAAAGGCCAGCAGGAGCTTCTTTGGCCTCGTTTTTCTGAAAATAAACGGGCAATCCCGTATGACGTGGTATGTATTAAACCGTAACCACTCCGACTGAATAAATGATTGATTTTTCACTGATTTATTGATATATCGAGGGTATTGGGGAAAATCTTGTGTAAGCCAAATCTCAAGCTTTCGGTAAGACAGAGAGAGAGAGAGACAGTACTCTCCAGGAGTTCCGACTGAATGGTGCTGAGGACACCTAACCCAAACAAACGATCAGGTAAATTCTCACCTCTTGTGGATCTTCATTGAATGATTGAATGACAGATTGCAAATCCAACGTCACATCTTCAGACGCCAGTCGGTGTTTGTGTGACATCCTCCGTTCACACTTCCTCGTAGGACAACACAGGCACAAAATTCAAATCCAACAGAGGATCGATAAGTTATGCATACTATCGATTCAAACCAGATCTTGGACATACGTGTTCGGTCGTGCGCGGTACTACACGGAGGGATAAGTCAGCTGATAGTTGTGAATCCGTTCACAGTACGACATTAAAACAGCATAGTAATGTCTCTG
The DNA here is from genome assembly GCA_003604175.2 of Clonorchis sinensis. NCBI lineage: Eukaryota > Metazoa > Platyhelminthes > Trematoda > Opisthorchiida > Opisthorchiidae > Clonorchis > Clonorchis sinensis. Next base: position 4,305,268 of record CM030374.1, on the reverse strand, counting down.
AAAACTATTCAACAGCTCACGACCACCTTCTTGAGGTTCATCAACTGAGCCCGATTCAAGTGTCTCCATGAACCGAATGATCTAGACAGCGGACTGCCATATCTCGAGTATCGTCTCAAACGAAACACGAGACAACCCCTGTGCAGTAAACTCAGTTGAAAAATATCATATGAGCTGAGTAACAGTCATACCTCCTGTTAAACTAAATCAATTTGCGAATGATTGTATTTCACGGATAGTGAGGAAACTTTAGATGGCCACACTTAGCTAGCACAGGCTCCTTGTCTGTTCTCTGTAACTGGCTGGATAAGGGTAATTTACCGAATATTACCAGCAGAACTCCACTCATCAGTGAGGCAAAACACAAATTGTGGCGCATGATATGAATGTAGGTTGCGAAATACTTATAAATCCGTCTGTGATAAGCGGGCAGCTCTTTTCAAGAGACACTGGTCACTTGTCCCTTTAGACTAAATGAGTTTCATGTGATGTTAGTCACAGCGAGAATGATAAATAACTCGAGGATGGGTTGTTCTTCCCCCCTCAGCAGTACGAAGGGCACACACCCGACTTGTCATGATGCTCCGAGCAATTCGACGGTTACCATCATTTTACTAGTTTGACAACAAATGCACTCTACTGTTTTGCTGACACGCCGTTCGTGCATGGCGGCAGGATGAGGCAGAATTTGGTCACCATGACCCCAATACAACTGTCCATCTTGCCATGCCCTCCCAGTTAAGCAGTGGCCTAATACAGAAGGAGTAGTTTTAGTAAAACAGAAATCTTTGCTACACCCCGTAATCATAAAACGCAGCGAAAGAAATGAAGGACAAAACCGAGAAAGGTACAAGAAACGACGTCGTGTACCACCGGGTCAACTGCACGGACCGCAACAAAAACTGTTTTGGACAGACTGAAATAAAGCGTTCTACAATGGCAAAGGAAAATAACCCAGCTATAAAAAGACAAGATCCACTCTTTCCTATTTTCATATATGAGGATCAGGAGAGACATTAGGTTAATCTGCAAGACATGAAGATGTTAGCAAACGGAATTACAAGGCATGAGAACGAATTTCTCTAATCAACTGGCATGTAGAAATCGACCATGTCTACGCACCACTACCAACGAGGGATCACCAGTTCAATGGTAGTAACACTGAGTCAGCTTCGGACATGAGACCAACGGACCAAGAAAGTGACCCACTGCGGAGACAAACTAACACGTACCAGAGCTAGAGGCACGGGACACCAACCACCAAGAAGACAGCCAATAGGGATGCTCATCCAAACGATCAATGATCGATTATGCTCAGTCTGGATGAGCAGACCCTACAGCAATCCACGCACACGCAGTAAACGCACACTTTCACTCTCAACGCACTGACAACGTCAGCTGAACCGGTGATGACGCCCAGATCAGCGAATAAACCAGCTCAGTATAACCTGCGCTACCAGTGAAAGGAGGAAAGCATTTCGCCGCGGAGTTGTTTATTACAAAACACCAATTAACATAAAAGAAACTACTCACAAGGTTGCTGAAAATTCGTCGACAGTCCACGACCGGTTTCGTCCTTCTTGGGGCTCATCAGCTAGGCGCAGTTCCCGAGTCCCCGTCAACCTTATGTTCTACACGAACCCCAGTTGGACTGATTGCGACAAATACACTCGTTTGCAAATCAATTTGGTTTTCACGGGAGACTCAGGTAAATCTCTCGTTTACGATGTTCTTCAACTGAATGTGCTGTAAACAGGCAGCCTCATGTTTCGGTTGCTACGATCTTCGAGATGTCGCAGTATATTTTTCATAAAAGAAACTGCTCACAACTTTGCTGAAAACTGTTTGATGAACTATTGGACGGGAAAGTAAATTCTCATAGGCACTTTGTTTTTAAAAACTGAATATCCGTCTTCTTCTTGAACGCGTCTTCTTGAATTTTCCTGGATATTCACTGACTATAACGCATGCTATCACGAATGCTGCCAAACAGTTACAAAAATTCCGTAATAAAATCCACCTTCCATTAGACGCGAAGCGGAGTTACAAGAGAACCACATGCTACTCGCATGCCTCACCAGTAGTATCCGCCGTAACACCAATATTTTCTTCAACCACAAACCTTTTGATTTGTTCACTGACTGATAATTGAGGTTTTAATGCCGTTTTCCTGATAATGGTTAGCAGCTGACCACGTCCAGTCGTCGAGTTCCCAAGACGAACACAGATGCACCACGGCGGCTGAGAGCAAGCTGTGAGGGACCAGGATGTGATTTCTTTGCTTAGCTCTGGTGTTCTGCTCGTCAGTTGTGCATTCTTACCCGAATGCGTGCACCACGTGTGGTCCCAGGCTATTGGTCAACTGAAAGTACGATCTGGGATTAAAGTGTGTGCCTCGTTTGGCGTATGTAACACATGCGTTGAACGTTGAAAGGCACAACTAGCTAGATATGTGAGCTGAGTGCACAGCACTACATCTGGTGAACAATGCATCCATTGAGTACTGTGGTTGGGTTACCCAAGCGGTCGAAAGAAAAGTCGTTCAGCTGTAATAGCCTTCCGGTACCTAGCTGTCATGCCACCCGAAGGAAGCGCGAGGGCTGAGATACTGCCAGGTTGCCCAAGCTTAGACAGGGAAAGTCGAGAGGCAGAGGTGGGATTCGAACCACTGACCTTCCGATCAGTAAATTCGCGCTCTAACCACCTGAGCCATCTCGCCTCCCAAGCAGTCGCTGATTATTGAATCTAACTGATGATCCCCCAATTCATTTGTTTACTCTTTGACCCCCACTTGTTTTGCTTATCCGTCATTCACCTTGTAGCAAAGGCCGTCCGGTCCGACACTGCTATACTAGCATGTGTGTGTGAATGTGTACAGCTGACCTAGTTGTCCATGCATTTTCGTTTGCTGAGCCCGCCCTGACATCTTTCATAAGTTCAGTGTAATCTCACCGCCAATCAGAATCACGAGAGTGGCCTCGAAAGGGACGACTGCATCCCACACGACAGAGCCAGCATTTTTCTCGCCGCCTTCCGGTATGAGGACACCTGGAGACTGCACCGTGCTGGTCAGTGACAGACTTGTGCACTTGTTCACACCACGAACGTGGACAATTGAGGTCTGTTGTATAACTTTGCTTACCTTTGTGTCAAAAGTACCGTGGAATCTAGAACCCAATTCTTCGTTTTGAGATTCGATATCAACAGACGTGTGACTCTAAATTCCGTATCGATGACCTCAACACCAGTTGTGTCCTCATAGAGAAACGAATCTGGAGGGAAAACCAAGGTAATTTGTGTGAGGGAAACGGGAAATTTCTATTACAGAATCGCCGATTGCTTGTTTCTGGCCGATGTGAGGTGAATCATTGGCGGTTTTGATCACTTTTGCGACCTCTGCTGTTGCAGATATTACCTACCTGGTTATCCGAAGAATGGAATTCCATCCCAGAGAACCTGTTGACGTGCTACTGCTTGAGACCCTAGAAGTAGGGTGATGAGCATCACTCAGACAACAAGAATGATATTTATTGAGTCTTCAAAAAAAACGAGCAGCTTTTGTTAAGTTAAAACCGAAACGTTACTCAGTAGTTACAAATACGTTATCTATCTGGATTAATGTGGACATCTGTATGACAGTATTTGATCGATATTTTTCGAATAATAACCAAATAGTATGGCAATGAACACGTCCACGCCAACAAGTCCCATTGCTCTGAGTGCAACAGATTCCTAGTTTATCTGACCTGCTGCTTGTGGTTATACTTACCAGTTAAACGCTGGAAGGTTTCCAAAACCCCAGTGTTCAGATAGCCTGTGACGAAAACCTTGTCGATCTGGAATATGCAGATGATATCGTTCTCATCTTTGAAGAGGAGGAGAGGGCACAGGTGTTTTTAGATGAACTGACCAAAGTCATCCCGTCCTTTGGTATGCACTTTGCACCCACAAAGTGTAAGGTCATGCTCCTGGACATGCAGTCACTAAACACGCCACTTACAATCCAGGGAGAGGCACTGGAAGTTGTGGAGCGTTTTACATATCTTGGAAGTTGTATTAGTTCTGATTGTGGTGTGGCAGATGAGGTAAATGCATGAATCTGCAAGGCTCGGGTCGCGTTTGTTAATTTGAGACACCTATGGCGTCAAAGTGGTGTGTCCCTGAATCTCAAGGGACGTGTGTATCAAGCTACAGTGAGGGCTGTTTTGTTGTATGGCTGTGATACTTAGCCTGTTCGAGCAGCGGAACTGAGACGTCTTCAGGTGTTCGACAATCGTTGTCTCAGAACCATAGATAGTGTGGGTTGGTGTCGGCGAATCCTTAACGAGGCAGTTAGAAAGCGAGTTTTGGGTTGTGCAACGGAATGTGTCCAGCACCAGAAGCTGCGTTTGTTGGGACATGTGTTGCGCATGCCTAATCATCGTTTGCCGAAGATAGTGCTATTTTCCGTGCCCAATTCAGAGTGGCGTAAGCAGAGAGGTGGCCAACCCTTAACCTGGCAGAGGGGTATGAAAGAAATTATGAAACGCTTGGGTGCTGTCGGTGCTACTCGCCTTCCAGCATGGGGACCGCGTGATCCCCACTGCGCCTGGTTGGAGACGCTGCAAGATATGGCTGCCAACTGATGTCAGTGGCGATCTTGTTGTCAGTTTCTATCCAGATTGCCTGAATGAGTGTTTGGAGGTGTAGGCACCTCGGAATGATTGTAGTAAGGCAGCAATAAGTCCACTCCCCGTCCACCTTATTCTTTTTCTTCACAATAAGGCCTTCAAATAAATCATGGTTGTACGGCAGCGAAGCATCGGTGTTTAACACTGATGTCATGCTGTCGATGATGATGATAATAATAATAATAATAATAAAATGCATATATGCTCAACCGTTGATGCCTTAACCCTTCGATGGAACGCTAGCCATTAATATATGCTTGCTGAATAAACTTCTACATTTCCACCAGAACTAGTGCGATTTCCAATATACACCACTTTCGACAACCTAACGCGCCACACCCGCAGTGCAGTGATCAAACAAGACAAGTCATACAGCGTGAGTGCACAACTTACGGATGTATGACACGCTAGTAAGTGATAGGACTACGAACCATTCCGAAAACATCTACACTCCCTTCTGAATTTGGAAGATGTAAGTCGTCCAAGTGTAAGAACCTGCATGAGTTTTTCCAGTCGCCTTCATGAGATCGACCACGTCCTAGGAATTCAATCACTCTGATTGCGTAGATGTGCCCTGTTTAATTTACCACTGATTGACCAAAACAGCCATGTTTATTGGACAATCACGGTTCAGCGTAATTTTCAGAAATTATACAAATCTCCCAAACAGTATTTCTGTAGGATGGTGCAAATACTCTGACTGGGCTGTTATCTGAGCGCTTTTGAGATGGTTGTACCTTAAGTTGGTCCAGTTAAAGAAGCCTTATACGATGAAAAGTTCTCCGCAATTCCGTTAGACTCAGGGATTTACCCGGGTCACTGAGGACCCGCATAGATGCTCTACAAATGGTGTGTGTGCCCACATGCACTGCAATGAATCACTAGCTAAAAACCATGCCCACATCGTCCAAACTCATCCAAACGTTTGTCAACTTTGCCATTTTATCAAATGACTGACAAACATGTCTCAAACCTAATTCTCCGTTCAAACATCTTTAGAAATACGATGAGTGGAGCCCAGCAAAGATGGTAAGGGTGTCGGATAGTGAGAGAAAGACAGGGACAGTTTTGGCACAAGATGGAAGAAGGTGGTAGGAGAGGATACCATTATACCTATCATTGTTAAAGAAGGAAACTGGTGTGTTGACTGTACTTTTGACAAGCTGAAAAACCCGCCAAATATCTGGCGATCTGGTGACCCCAGTTGCCCATTGTAGTGAAACTGTTAGACCGCACTACTTATTGAATAAGGGGTAGTTTTTCGTTGTATCGTTAAATCCTAGGCTCATAGTCAGCCACTTGTCTATGACAACTGGTCATTCCATTACGTGATCAACAGTTCATGCTTGTGATGAGGAACCTCCTAAGTTTACGGGGTTAAACTAAGTTGATCGAACAGATACACTCATTTGCATATCAACTAGGTTCTCACGGGAGGCTCTGTTGAATCTGTTGTTTATGATATTCTTCAACTGAATGTGTTGCACAAAGGCCGCCTCATATTTCCGTTGATACTATATATGATATGTCACAGTATATATCCATTAAACCCCAAGAAGTCGGGTTTAAGCAGAACACGAGATTAACGTGGATTGCGCCCAACTGCTGAGCACCAAGAAGGGCGAAACCGTTCGTGGGCTGTCGAAGAGTTTTCAGCAACCTTGTGAGTAGTTTGATTTATGAAAACAAATTGATCGAACTTTGTCCACAGTAGTGGACTTTGGGACAACTACTTGGAATTTCTGCCTCATTCAGTTCTCGGTTCGAAGGATACTGAGAGACAGACAAGTCTCGAAAATGAAGAACCGATTAACGGCACTCGGACAGAAGTTAGTACGGGAAAGTGTAATTCTTGTGCAGATGAAAAAATTTCTGATGATTGACTGATTCCATAATAACAGAAGGCGCAAATTGTGCTTCCCTTTGACAGTTGTTACATTTGGCCCAGATGTGACCACCCCTCCCCCCGCACAGAAAATTTTCAGTCACTGGCTGCTGACTTAAACCACAAGAAGCGGCTGAAGGAGATCAGAACTTGGGACAAACATATCCTCCAGTCAGCTGCACCAAAAAGCACAGCGAATAATTTCAGCCAATCATCTTACACTTGGTCTATGTAGTACTTGTTAAGCATTACTAGATACCATGAGTTTGATTACCAAGACATGAAGCGAAATACCGCGTGTAAACCTTGGAGGTTGTTCCCTGCCTATGCAGATGGTGTTGCTGCTATTTCTGCTGCGGTGTCGACGGCGGAGGTGTGGTTCGCGTGTGCTGTTCAGGAGTCTTATACCGAACCTGCCCCGGGGTGGAAAAGATATGACCCTGGAGAGGAATCTCTAATCATAGGTAGTGGAAACAATTGATCTGCAAGACACCTCTGACCGATCAATACTATCTAGTCTGCTCAAGCTCTCGATTAGGGATTTACTCGTTCCTCCTGACTTTCGAATAAAAAAATGCATGAAAATCACGAATTATTTAGCGACTGAGTGTACAAAAACCTGATGATACGACGACCCATGATTTGTCAATTCCTGCCAGCCCATTGTTCGGCGACGGTGGGATCTGCGGACTTCACTTCAGGGGCCTAAACGGTATTCTTTTTACCAGAGTCAATCAAGTATGCATTTCGCCTTATATGCAATGTGCCGCCTTTTAGCTGAAAATTTTATGCCTGGGGCAAGATTCAAGACACCTCTGAGCATGGCAAGTCGTTTACAGACCCGAACGACGTGCATGACCATAGTGGGAGTCAGGTGCTCTACAGAAACCAAAATATACGCTTGTACGAAAGCTGATCCGGTGGAGAATGTATCGGGTGCATTCTAATCCAATTAAGTCAGCCAGACCGGTTATTTACGACTGGAAAATAAGTAGACGATTGCGCAACTGCGATCTTTGGGAACGAGAATTTCACAGGTGCTCCGATACAGGTATCAGAAACAAACATGACTAAATATGACAATAGGTGGAACTATTGGTAGTTCGGCTGTTTTTACTGGTTGGTGATCACGTGGTCCCTGATCACATCGCCGTGCTGGGCAATTAGTTCTTAAAGTTGTTTTCCCAATCGAGAAAGCGTCATCAATGCGCTCCTCCTAGAGTGAAGGCGCGACGTTCGCAAGCTAATCGCCAAGCTCGGTGAACAGAACAACAACACTTGATCAGCCACCAATGAATGAATCTCACAACGAATGTGGCTTGTTTTGGGACTTGAAAACAGGATAGACGTTAAAAAAGGATGCTTCTGACCCGTAAAAAGGTCAGCAAACAGTTATAAACTCTATTGTTTCGCGGAATGTGACGAGGCCGCAGTATCAACAAAGGAAACTGACGATGAAGGAAGCCCAATGATCCACAAAACGATGCTTTTTGAACGTGCAACATTAGTTTTATCTCAAGCATGTCCAGAGATCAATGAACGCTTTTTGGAGGTTTACAAAGCGCCAATTTTACCGCTTTGACAAGTTCTTTTATTCTACACGACCCCTTGGGGATCTTGTGAAGTGAGTTCACCGTTTGGGACGAGGGAGGTAGTTGACTATTTATGTGACTTTGTCATCAGGGAGAACATAAGTAAAGGCATCCTAGACAGTTGGTTACCATGCGTATTTTGCTTCGGAAAAAAAGTTGTCCGTTCTGACCTTGAAGCTTCTATTGAATAGAAGATGACCTATGGGGGCACACTTTGTCCTACACAGTTTTGTACAAAATTTGGGTCAGATTTATGGTGTTATATGGTGTAGGGTGCTTGCTCCAGACCAGCGTCGTCGGTGACACCTTGAATTTTTCTCCATTGAACGGTTCGCTTTATTTTGTGACCAATTTGGTAATACCCCCCCTGAACAATCCCTGGCTAGCTAACACGAACTGACTGACAGTATGAGCTTCGATGTGCTGATCGTGGGACAGCTCAGCAGAAAATCTATGACACGCAGTTTACTAGCACTTTACTTTTGAATGGTGAATACTTCCAGTTTTCCGGTTGTTCACCCAATAGACTCCAGGCTCGTAAAGCGATTTTGCACATGTGCACTACAGATAGTCCATCCCAATAGGGAGAAAAACCTTCGCAGAGCAGTTTTTCCTGGTGATTCATCATGATACGTATCAGAACACTACTTAACAGGAACGTATTCACAAATCACAGAAGAAAGTGTTTGACGTCTGTCAATGACTACATCATCCTTTCAACCACAAGCGGAGGTTATCTCTGAGCACAGCTGCATTAGAGAGATCATGATCCACTCTGGTTTTCACCGTCAACCAAAATGATACTGTCAGTCGGCGGTGGAGTTGAAATGTAGGAGCAGCTCAGCTAAGGCTTCTACACGAGACGACTGGACCCTGTGGTGGCTTTGGCTGCCTGATAGTATCTTGGCCCTCGTGTTTTCCTTGGGTGGCAAAGCAGCCAGGCACTGAAAGAGTATTTCAGCTGAAAGATTATTATTACTATCGTAAGGCGACAGATTGCGTATCCCAGCAGACAACTGAGCTTTAGTGGATGATGCCCACGTAACCCTTTGTCAAAGAGTTTTCAACAACCTCATGAGTAGTATATCACGGTTATACAATGTATTTCGATATCTCAAATATCGTACCAGGTGTGGCGGCCTGGTACAGCACATTCACTTGGAGAGTATCATCAACGAGAGGTTCAGCTTGGATTTGCGTGAGTCTCCCGTGAAAACCAACCGAGCGTATTTGTCTAGGCTACGGACATAGAAGCAAGGATTTCACTCCCTAACAACTTGAGCAATGGGACGAGGTTTTGCTCGGCCCAACCGTCCAAACACCTAGAAGTATCGCGCAGAAATCCTGTTGAAAGAGGTTGGCGCAGTAACAGTAGGATTTCTGTTTTTTCCAGTAGACTCAACTTGAAGGTACTACACCATGTTGCAAATCTTCGCATTTAGATGTGGAACCTTGACAAAACTTCCGGTCTTCAGAATGCCTATGAACGGTGAAATTAGCATCTAGGCACGCCAACCTTCACAATAAGCTATGTCTGGCGTCTCGAAAGAAATTGCTTGGTTGTGTAGCTTCAACCTACGTCAATTCTAGATTTTTCTTGTTTAAACGCAGTTTTTACTAGGAGTTTCAATCTTTATCTTAGTAAAACCGATGCTTTCAGCTGATAGGTGCAAAAACTGTTGACAAAATTCCGTGAACTATTGCATGCTTGTTCCAAAAATTCTTTTTCAGAAAGCCGCTGATCAAACTCTGCTTCCGTCAAAGGTTTTAGACAGCGTCAAAGGCAGCTGCTCAAAACCACAACCTGCAACTCACATTGCTACTGAACTCTTCAGGTAATGCACTTTAACTGTAGATAGGGATTCACCGGAAATCTGCCTGTAAAATCTACCGGTAACTTGTATTCATTGGACAACTGGCTGGTTGGTTCACTACGATAAACAACTGGTACGTGGGAGACGACGCCAGAACACTAACATTGGCAAAGGCGAAGCTTTGGCGAGATGTTGTTCCTTACACTGTCTCCAAACTTACACAGTACCTCGAATTTTCTTCTCGTTCTGAAGTTGCGACCGTTTTTCAGCTTCAAACAGTTTGAAAGGCGTGTTTGGGCTGATATGCGTTCCGTAATTCACGCCTGTCTGAACTGTCACGTACTCGCAAGAATTGCAAGTTTTCCGTGTATTTTTATAAGTAATGTGATCCACGGTCATTCTCGGAGGTTAAAATTGCTTTTGAGGAAACAGACGCCTACAAACTCTGAGGAATTGAGGGAGATTAATTCATTCTGACAAATGATTTGTTATCTGTGAGCTTCCCATAGGAACTGCCCCTCTTCGACAGTCCTTGCTAAAGGAGAATTACCGTGCCTAATTGTCCGCGAAGAAAAACCACAACACGGGTACCGGATGAAGAACGCAATCTTCTCTGAATGACATAAGAATCCCACAAAGACGCACGTTGCTCATGTGCCGAGGCAACAGTTGTCTGAGCAACGAAACGCGTCTCTAATTGTACAGTGGGCTATTGATTTTTCGGGATATTTCCTATCAGGGCACTGATATTATTCTCAACTCAGAGTCTGTATTCTCACTGTACTCAGGCTGGCCGTATTGGCATTTCGTACGTACGGCAGCGAAGCATCGGTGTTGAACACTGATGTCATGCTGTCGATTATGATGATGATGATGTTGATGTTGATGATGATGATCACAGAACCGCATATTTATTGAGGTCTAATCAAGGAACAGAACGGAAATTTTGGTACGTTTACAGATTAATTTCAAGGAGTGGGTGAGACAACAAACTTATAACGATATTCTTCAGGGCTCAATACTCCTTGCTTTGGGGATGCCCCGTACGTGAAAAGAACGGGAAAGAGTTTTGAAATAAGAACTGAACAGGAAGGTACATATAACAGCAGAGCTTGTGATGAAACAGAAGACAAAATAATTTACATCAGTGGCGCGAACAGTTCTATCCCAGAATCTCAAAACACGCGTACCACTATCAGGCATAAAAGTACGCTTGAGAAACTGGTATTCACTAAGAAATCTAGTTTCAACGATCATTCTCTAGTAAAAATGAAATCCGTTATTGGAGAATCCAATAGCACACCGCAAAACAAATAGCAGCGACAACAGTATATTGAAGTACTGCTGTCAGTCGGTACACTTTGTTCTTTAATGCAAGCACAACCTTCCGCTCGTTTACACACGGAAATGGCTCGTTTGGAATGGGGACTTTCAAAAACTTGCACAAGGGTTCCCACCCTTGCCGAACATCATAGACCAGGAGCTTATCCACCGGGACTGTCTGCTTCACCTGCTCATTCCATCGTCCGTAGGCGACCAGGAGTTTCTGATCATTGTCACGGTCGGCTTGTAAACCGTACATGCGGTCAAACAAACAGTTGGCCAGTTTGAAACAATCTGAACCGATGAATAGGCAAATGGCCATATCATTGAACCAGCTGGTTGGGAAGCGTGGTCTGTGTGACAGGATTTTCTGCCTCACACTGGCTAACCAGTCTTGAGGATCCCGAACAGTCAGGATAATCTATGACAGAACAAAAATTATACGCGGTAATTCAGGGTCCATTGAAATAAGTGGATATCGCTATTAGTAAAACAGTGAATGACGTACACTCATTTGCAAATCAATTTGGTTTTGCGAGAGACTCACCTCTCAACCCCCCCCCCCAAAAAAAAACCAGTGTGTCAAGGGAGGAAACAGTTTTGGTGCATCTAAATGACGTTTCTCATTAGAACAGATCAGCTGAACGAAAATGTAGAATAGCGACAAGGTGAGGTGTTCAATACACTCTCTCACACACACGCACACAAACCACGACACCCTCAAAGATTTTGTGAAACAAACAACTTGTTCAAAATTCCAGACACAGACAAGTTTTGTTCAGCTGGGTTCCAGGTGAGTCTCTCGCAAAAACCAAATTGGTATGCAAATGAGTGTATTTCTCGAAAACAGTGCAATTTGGGTTCAAGTAGAACATAAGGTTGACGGAAACTCGGGGACTGCGCCTACCTGATGAGCCCCAAGAAGGCGGAAACCGGTCGTGGGCTGTCGAAGAATTTTCAGCAACCTTATGAGTAGTGCATTACGTATATAGTGAATGACTTAATTAAATTAAGAAATTCTGAATATTTTATTTTGACTTGATCACATCGGTAGTCCTCAGAACCCGGCATATATTGATTTGGTACCTTACACCCGATAGGCTCATTACGGTTGCGCGAGAACAATAGTCAGGTCATTGGAGGCTTGTGCATATTAGGAGGGACAAAGACCATTTGCGGAGGCCAGATGCAGCGCTGCATTCAACCCATTTGCAGCAGGAAATGAGATTGGCAGGGGAAGGTGCAGAGGCCTGTAGCAAGTCATCCTTTGGCTAACAGTGGGCACCGGCATTGGTTACCCATTCAGCATCGATATGCAGGCTTCGTCCACCATGCCCTTTACTTTTCAGTGTAATACTCCCCTGCATAGTAGCGGAGCGAGAGCTGCCCATTAACGCACCGCCAAGGTAGCAATGGGTAACCTGATTAGAAAATGGGCCAAACTCACCTGGGTTCCAGTTGGGCATGCTTAGCAAGTGGACGGTTGAGTACGCTGGTAACCCAGAAGGCCAATCCTGTCAAGGCACATGTGTCCGCATGTTGCGCAAGTTCGAATTGGGATGCTTCTTTCGAATGGCTCGCGTGCTTTGTGGCAATGCAACGCGTGGCATGTCAAAGTCTTTCCTATCTGGATGATTACTCTTCAGACCGTCATATCAAGCCTGCACAGATTGGTTTCACTTACAGGACAAAACTTCAACTGGGCATTCGAAAGTGTTGAAGAGATGGCTGCGCTAAGCAGCGGTGAACATTTAGGATGGACCGTGGACAGTAAAAACAAAAATCAAACCAAATACGCTCATTCCAAATTCTTTTTTGACGGGAGAGACTCACCTGAAACCCAGCTGAGTCTTTCGTTCATGTTGTTTTTAAGCAGATGAATAGGCGTAACACACTACTTGTAAGGTTGCTGAAAACTCTTCAACAGCTCACGACCGATTTCGATCATCAGGATTTATTCAAATAAATTGACATGGCTGTTCGTCAACGAATCAACTGTGTTCTCATCTGTGCTTGCTGTTGATGGCGACGATGATGATGATGGCAAAATATTCAACCCGTGTAGTCGACTGGATCAATAAAAGACCCTGATTGGTTAAACCTATGGCACTGAAATTGTGATGGTGAAATCGAGACTGAAACAGGATGTTTGATGTATGTAAAAACAAGTCGTTCCTCTGAGAAAACACAATGCTGAGAGAACTGTCCCCTCGAATGCAGGCTATATGTAAACAAATCATCGCTAAGCGGATCTTTTTTGCAAAATGGTGCCGTCGAGTTCTACCATTCCCATCAGCGCTCACCACACCCAACCTTCCATGAAGAGTAAAGCCACTTTGGCATATGGGTGCACGATGTCTCCGTTATGACCAGAACGTGGGCGCTTCAAACGTGCCACGGTTACTTCGCAACGATGATGTGCATCTCAACATTACGGGCAACATTGTGAGCCTCAAGAAGGGCGAAGCTGGTAGTGGGCTGTCAAGAAGTTTTCAGCAACCTTGTGAGTAGTGTATTACGTCTAAAAATCAAGCCAATTTATCATTCTGAACATTTATTTGTGGTGTTTGCAACGAACTGGATTGAATCTGTTTCGGTAAGGTGTATTTTTGACGCCAGACATCACTTGGAGGAAGAACAACATGAGGTTGTCAAGGGAAAATTGTGGCTATGGCATGACAGAACGCTACTCACGAAGAACTGTCAAGGCGAGAAAACTGACAGTGTATCCTGAGTTGAAAAACTGATGTAAATGACTGGCAGGAACCGGACTACATTCATGAACACTTTCAAGCCCAAATGGCGTGTTGGAAAATAGTTCCTCAACAAAACGGTCTTACTGTGACTAACGCGGTTCGTCCATTGATTACTCTTAACCGACGATACTTTCCAGCGTTTGTGTCCGAGCGACTGGAGGTGAATACTTCTCACAATATTGTTGTGGAACTAAACTGCCCCGTGTGATAATTATGTTTTAGACCACATATCAGTAAGAAGAGAGAGACTGCAACATATACAGAGATGAGGATGCTCACCTTGACACCAGGATAGGCTTTCATCAAGTCTTTGTAATGGGACGAAGTTGGAACATCCGTTGCTGATCGAAATCCTGGATAAATTCGGTGGAACAGCTCCGAAGGAATCAATCCGTTGTTTAGCAGCAATCTTTTTGAATCTCTAGCCATGCAGTGCAGTGACTGGAATAGCGATCGATCAGTTCCAGACCATGATAACTTGGCTGTCCATAGAGGATTTCGAAAGCGTGCTTTAAACTTGTTGTACCTGTTCGGCCAATTCCAACCCCGATGGCCAACAATGGTCCTTCAGCATCGAATGCCCCATTGTTCACCAGTGCGTGTTCACGGTTCAGTGGCAAATCCAGCTTGAACATACCGATCTGTGGTTGAATTCCTGACTAGTCTGGAGCGAACACAGCACAACAAGTAACCGACTGGTCTGTTTGATTTAGCTCCCAACCTGAACGAGCACAAATAGCCATTTGCAAGGCTGATGAAAGGCTGTGGTTGGCCAGGTCCTACGAACGATCAGGACAGTAGCTTATCCGTTAGAAATTTGCTTTCAAGAACATCCAGGTGGTTGCATGCCGATAAAGCGTACCATGCTTTCCGTATTCCAGTCCAACTAGGAACAGACACCACTAACCACTGTCACGTCAGAAACAATTTCCTGAGACGAGAAAACATAAAAAAGAGTAAAAATGAAGCGACAACAAAATGACACAAAGAAGTTGGTAAGTCGATAAGTGCATATGTTTATAGTGCTCACTAATTTGAGAAACGAATTGCACTCTATATGTCAAAGACGGCGCCGGAAGATGACCCTCAACGACGTTTATTTCCTCCAATTCTGGTGTGCAATTATTTTGCAGTCTGTCCTATGTAAACCTTAGTGCAATCGATGTAGATACAAGAGTAAAACATTGCCAAGATAGGTCCATAGCATCCTCTTGAATAGGTGAACTTGGTCCTGAGTGTGTGGCTTACAGGTAGTTGTCGGTGACTAGTTCTGCTAAACGCGGTCGTGCAACACCACACTCAACTGCAAGTAATTCCCTCCATATCTGATTAGCTTTCTGATACCATGATAGTTAATGACACGGATCCAACTAGTCAGACGGAATGTACAGTTACTGGACTATATGTGAACTCTTGGTCAAAGCAGGTAGTAGATCAATGCACTGGAATTTAGCGACTACGTTTTGCGGATCAGCACGGGACTTGGTTTTCCAACATGATGCGGTCATCGTTTTCGGAAAGGTTTGGTAACAATCGGCAGATTTAGTGCTGGGCAACGTTTCGCTTTTGACACAAAAGCTTCGTCAGGCCAAGTGACCAGGTTACGAGGTTGGTCGAGATTTAAAGGGGAAGGGGAACCAATCAGCTAAGTCAAGCTAAATCTCTGTTGGGTATTGGCCGAGGGGTTTTTTGTGTTAGGGTGGGTGGCCAAGTGTTAGGCCGATGAGGAACCTATATGGAGTTGGGTCCAGTCTAGGGTCTAGTTCTTCCGGTTCGGTTCACGTGAAGATCCCTCTTGGAATTTGGTCGGGTTGGGATTTCCACCCCCTGATTTGCTAATGATTCTACGTGCATTGACACCCGCACACAGTCACGTGTCAACTCCGCCTGTCTAAGACCGCTTCCCATATGCTCGCCAGTTCCACACCCTCGATTCTGTTCACGCTGTGATGCTTGGTGATTTCCACCGCCTCGGTTATCAGCCGCTGTGGTGTGAATCGCAGTCCCCGTCTTAAAACTTCCACATTGTCTAGATCTATTGTATGTTCCGTGTCTAAGGCATGCATCGCCACCGCTGAGTCTTTGACCAGCATTTGGCATTCTATCGCATTCTTTGGTGTTTTGTTTATTCTCCTTTTATGCTCACCAATTCTGGTGTGTAATTTCCTGGCGGTCTGTCCTATGTAAACCTTAGTGCAATCGTTGCAGTTTATTCTATACACGCAATCCCTAGTCCTTTCAACCGGGAGGGGATCTTTCAATTGCACCAAGACTGAGCGAAGCGTTTTTCCCTTCTGGAAAGCTACTCGAATGTTGGCTGAGTTCAGCACCCTTCGAATAACCTCCGATGTTCCTGCTTTGTATGGAATGACTGCTGTGCCAATCCATTCCTTACTGGGACCCTTTCCGAAAACGATGACTACTCAATCGGTTCCAAGCGTTTTTCAAATGATGCGGTCATCTTCAGTGCGCACTGCAAACAATCGTGGCTATCATTTAACAATTTTTTTAGGCTAGCTTGGGTTGACTCACATTTGAACACCACTCAGAACTGTCATTGATAGGAGCTCGGGTAACGTAGCTGGATCGGTGGTTGTGCCGATGCATCGCTATCCTTCACTAAGCACGAACTGATGAAATCACCGCGATTGGTGATGAAACGTTTGCTCAGCTCAGCGACCAAACTAACGACCATCACTCAGAATGTCTAAAATATGATGTTATGGGGAACTGAATTCGAACCCCGACCAAACCGTGTCAAGTGAAGGATTTCCTAATAGCGCATCATGGACACCTTGTCTACAACTTAATCAATCAGTTGAGCATTGAACTCGCTTTGGATGCAACGACGCTTCGATCAGCCGCAGCAGATTTGATCTCAGTTCTACAAGTTTGATACAGTAGTCACCTTCAAGTTTGTCCCACTCGAATAAGAATCCCCCAGCCAGTGCATCAATGGGCGCTGAGTCTGCCTAGGTCATACGACATCGATCGATCGACCAATTGGCTCCACGGTCCTCTAGGCCGTCTCACTGCAACCAATTAGAAGTGAAGTGAGATGCGCTCACAACCAATCGTCCGTTTCTCTGCGTTTTCTAGTTCAGTAATCAAGCTTGGCTATTTATTTCCTTATTTACCTCTATTTTAACGACTAGTTATTTACTGACCTGAAGATGAGATCCCGAAAACAGTAATTTTGCTCACTGTATTCTCATTCACACCACAGACGAGCTGCAAGGATCTGGAAAAATTTGACGATTTGGTCGTAACTTCTTTGGGAGGTTTTACAGCAAAGTTTGCGCACTCAGTCTGATGAATTGTTGTGGTGTGACCTTCAGAGCTCAATTTATAACTCTGATCGGACGGACTCATGTTTCGGCAAAGTCTTCTAATCGCGTCACTCGTGTGATACGCACCTCTCGTGAGTTTCGCTGGTGAACGCAGATTGGTGGATCCACGTAGAGGGGTGTTGCTCTCACGTGTTGGAGTCTCAACTCAGTGGGTACGGTACGGGTTGTAAAGATGGTTCCGGTTGATATTTACCAGCCCGATACAACGGTATCCGAGAACCCCTGGGACCTACCTCCCTCTAATCGGGAACTAAAATCTGCTAGAATGGAGAATAGTCCACGGAGAGTTTTGGCCGATGTGGAATGATTTCGCCGGTTTCTGAATTAGACATTCGTTTGATACTTTCGGACAAGGAAGAACTGTTACTTCTGCCGGGAAATCGACCGATTGTATTCACCTAGGATTAGAATTTTGGACAGTAAATTGGTAAACGGGCCCTTTCTTGTCCAAAAACCCCTCAATAACCTTAATATTTAGTTCTGCTCGTAGCCAAGGCAACACCAAATCCGTTAGCGCTCAACTGGAAAAGCATGATTGCTTCTGATACACTATCAAGAAAGAGAGTTTCTTTTTCGGGTACTGATGGCAACCTATGCATTCCACAAGGATGCTCAAAGACGTGTTTGTTGCAGCACGTCTGGTGAAAAGGCTAAATACCGATTCAGCTCCTTGAGCATCCGGTCCTTTCAAGCCGTGCAGTTGCCAGGGCTAAGACAGCAGTATTTAATACAATTTAATGAGCAAGGTGTGCAGGAAGCAGGGAACTGATTGAGAGACGCCATTAGCTACCTGTCAAGAAACAGCTGGCACAACTCCTTAGAAGGATGACCTGGGTTTGTCAGTGAAAGCAGTACTGTGGTTGTATTCAGCACAGAATTTATGTGTGGAGAGAGGTGAGCTGAACAAAGACAAATCCAACAAGCGAACAAACCGTTTTAGCCGACAAAACACCGGGCCGACTTGTCGTATGGCAATAGCTTCAGCCATGGCGATTGTGCGATGCTTTACAGATCTGGTTTGACTAGTAGGTACTTTGTAAACAAAACGGAAGCTTTGGCTGGGAATTCACAAATCTCCCGAGCCACCACTCGAAGCGCTTCGCCTCTGAAGATCACACTTGGGACTGACCAAGATGGTCCACCAGGAGTCAGCCACGAACTAGCTTCGGAAAAAACCTTGGGACTGCGTTGTAATGGTGAGTGGCAAACAGATAGATGAAGAACACCATAAACGTGAGATTCATTTGGATCTCCAACGAAAAACAAATCGCTATGCAGATGAGTGCATTTCGTTAAAACAGTAGACATGCTTGTTCCAATTGAAGATCATGTCTGGTCTGTGCCGGTTCCTACACGCTAACAAAAAAACGGATGCCTCAGCATCTGTTGGAGCATTCCTGACAGTTTACATCAGCATGACGTCCGCGTTCAACACTGATGTTTCGCTGCCATACAACCATGATTTTTTGAAAGCCTTATTGTGAAGAAAAGAATAAAGGTGGACGGGGAAGGGACCTAGTGCTAGCTTACTACAATCAATCCGAGGTGCCTGTACCTCCAAACACTCATTCAGGCAATCTGGATAGAAACTGACAACAAGATCGCCACTGACATTGGTTGGCAGCCATATCTTGCAGCGTCTCCAACCAGTCGCAGTGGGGATCACGCGGTCCCCATCCTGGAAGGCGAGTAGCACCGACACCAAACGTTTCATAATCTCCTTCATAGCCCTCTGCTAGGTCAAGGGTTGGCCACCTCTCTGCTTACGCCACTCTGAGTTGGGCATGGAAAACAGCACCATCTTCGGCAAACGATGGTTAAGCATATGCAACACATGTCCCAACCAACGCAGCTCACACAATGGGGCAGCAGACTTTTGAAACAACGCAGTGATGTCATGCTTTTGTGGTGAACCAACACAACAACACAACGCACTAGGTGTTCATCAAATACTTTGTTCTCTCCTAAAATATCAGAATGGGTCACGCCAAGACCCCATAGTTTTGACCGAAGGTGAGGCCCCTCGGTGATCGAAACGCTGCACGGTTTCCGTAAATACGTTTCTATTGAAGTCTGCCAAAATTGTCCCCTATGTATATTTCAACAGTGAAAGTGGGGGCCACCTAACGGACATTCTGTAGAAAATTTTATGCGCTTAGAAGCACTTTTAAAGGCGAATTTGTGCTGTGTGAAAACACCTGAATCCGGATGCAATTGTGGATGGTTGATCTGACTGCAATCCAGTGAACCTCCTACTACAGTAATGAACCTGAAACACTCTTGGAACACTCGGCAAAGAAGTCCAGAATTCAACCACCAAGCTAAGTGTGACTGGTCCTCATTGCTTCCGGAAGGTGCTCTCTTAACTGCAGTTGAAAACTTTCGTCATATAACTAGCAGGAGGCCACTTTATCTAAAGATTGTTGACACCGAACCACATGAATCTACGGTCATCTATGTTTTTCAACCAGTTGCACAATGTGAGGCCTGCCCAGGAGCCGATATAAAAGAGACCATACCGATAAAAGGGAGAATGCCTCTCAGTGCGGACTTATTTACTAGTGAACACGAACTAAGTGATTACAAGCCAATAGACAAAAATTTAAAAATTTCATTTGCACGGAGTTTTTAAAAAGTGAACATTCTCAAGAGTCCCCTTAAACTTTTTTGGTTATTCTTTGAATATTAAACAATAAGGAACAAGGCGGTTCAATAATTTCCGTACAGAAATTCACCTTCCATCGGATGCGGGGACGGTGCTTTGATACCTGACCATACGCTACTCGCATGTTTCATCAGTAGTATAGTGTTATACCGACAAACCTCAAATTCTGTGTTCAGATGAGGAAAAAAATTGGCGGATGCTTATGAATCACGCCACTGTGATGAGACTAACATTGGGAGTAGTTGGCAGTGGGTGGTCGATAATTTTTCACCAAGGTCTTGAGCAAGACAAAAAATCGTTCAGTGTAGCACCCTTTCGGTGCCTAACTGCCATGCCACCCGAGGGAAGCACGAGGGCTAGGATACTGCCAGGTAGCGTAAACCTAGACAGGAGGAGTCGAGAGGCAGAGGTCGGGATCGAAACACGGACCTTCCGGTCAGGAAATTCGCACTCTAACCACTGAGCAAGACAAAAGCCAACCTAACTTCATTTCAAATAACACGGGTCAGCTGTTAAGGATGAATTCATCCCTGGTCATCTTTTCATTCAAGTGCCTCTTTTATGCCTTCTGTATTAGCCGAATGGCGCAAATGCTGCCCAAGTCGACTGCCGCGGAATGCTAAATACTCACGCAGAAGAGCCATCTGTGTCCATTTTGTGGATACGAATCACGAGATGGAGGCTAACAAAGCCTGCAAGCTGAAGTATGGAACCACACCTCACCCGTACAAAGCTATAGGAAAAGACAAACTGGAAACAGTTTAGGCAGTTAGCATTAAAATGGGCGGATCCATATAAACAATCGACAAGGTTAGCCAGATCATTCCAGCTGAAACGACCTCGTAATCAGAACGGAATGGGATGGCTTGGTGGTGGAGGCGCGAACTTACTAATTGGAAGGTTCGTGGCTCGAACCCAACCTAGGCACCTGGACTGCTCCTGTCTAGGCCTCGGGAAACCGGCACAGTCCTCGTGCTTTCTTCAGGCGGCATAACAGCCAGGCCCCGAATGGGTGCCACAGCTGAAAATTATCCAGTCTCCAATATGGGCGATCAAGCGGCCTTGTCGATCCAAACTTGGTAAGAGAATATCACCAGCCAGAGTTTTAGTTGGGGTACACGTGTGCATCACCATCCTTGGCAAATAATGACGCAAGCCCCCCCTGTCAGCTATAGTGCTTATAAGCGACACACGATGGATGGAAATTCAGAAAACAAACCTATCTGCAGATCCCCAAGCAGGTGAAGTTGGTGATGTGAATGAATCTCACGAGGAGTAACATTAGTCACCGGACTTTCTCACGCCACAATTGAGAGACCTTGAATAGAACACAAGTGGGTCGCGACAGGTTGCGCGCGCGACTGTTAGGTGAAAGTTGTACTGATTAACAATCAACCGTTCAACGTAAATCGTCTGACAAAGCGATATCGACCAGCTTCCTTGAAGTTCTGCGCATACTGCAAGGAAACAGATAGCCCCACAGGGGTTTTCTAGTTTAAACTGACCGTTTTCATCCAACAGTTCAGAACCCCAGTTCTGTATCCATGAAGATCTACCTGACGGCTCTTTGTGATCCAAAAACACAAGAGACGAAATATTAGGTGTCAGCACTACAGACGCGTTATTGATTTTGTGTCACACAGGAGAAAGTTCGGTGAAAAGAGAAAAGACCGTCTCGTGGTCAGGTTATGCCACATTTAGAGTTGTTTTTCATATGGTCAATCCAGACTGATTTAGAGTTGTTTTTCATATGGTCAATCCGGACTGTGTGCACATTGTAAAAGTATGGAAAGTATCCCCCGTTCCAGATATACGACCCAATGAACTTGCTTCCAACTCCAGTTTTGACCGATTTGCACAGAACCGTCAAAGAGAATGGTGGAGAACTTATGACAGGTGAGCGATTCGTTCGTGGAGGCATTGGTCTGCGAACACAAAAACAACGCAAGCTACCGACGGAAAACCTTCGCTCTTAAAATGGAATTTGTTAACTTCACTGGAATAGTATGTTCACGCGAATGTCCACACGATAACATTAGGTTGGCTGGAAGGTATCGCTGTTCCGGTTACTCCAAGCTCTTGAATGCTGAATCATTTACGAATTCGAAAGTCTCCCCAGGAGTTTTAAATGTCTGACATCCTAAAGTGGATTCATTCAAACGCAATCAGCTCGAAAAGAAAGCTATTCCTCAATTAATCAAACATGTTTAGAGAAAACAGATAGTCCTCAAGTGATATATAGACGCACCCAATCGTGCACTAATGATTTCTCTTTGATGACGACACGTTTGCAAGTCAAATGTAAAGCTCGTCCAACAAATCAACAGCCCCCTGATCAGCGGTACCAATATTTCGACAAAAAGATGACAACTTCGGACCCCAAACGCTAAAACAGCCCTTCTAAGGGAGGCTTTCTTCTGTTGATATATAACAACAGTATGCAGCGCCATCTGGTAGTGATCTAGTCGCGAACTGGACAATGTACTGACGTCTCACTCATAAGGTTGTTGAAAACCTTTCGACAGCCCGTGTCCGGTTTCGCCCTTCTGCTCCAGGCTCATCAAGTAGGCGCAGTTTCCGAGTTCCCGTCGACCTTGTGTTCTATTTGAACCCAAACTGCACAACAGATTTAGACAACTACACTAACTTGCATATCAATTCGGTTTTGACAGACGACTCACCTGGAACCTAGCTGAATCTCTACTGTATGGTGGTTTTAAGCGAATCGGACAGTGCACAGTTTCCGTCGGGTTACTTTTAAGTTCGCCACAGATCGATTAGGGGAGAATGGAACAAGTGATTTCAAACTTGTCAGGCTGTTCTTGGTTACCCGTCACCCTCACTCAAGTACTTTTTGCAGGAACAAGTCACAACAGTCTGTGGGGATCTACGGTGAACTACGTTGGTCAAGCTTTAGACACAAAAAAGACTACTGACCATCACCAATGGAATCAGGACGAGGGTCTGCTGGCGAGTCGAATTCACTTAAACATGACTTGGTTTTGGAAACAGCACCAAGTTTGACGACGTTTCCTGCTTAGTTGGGTTCCGTCTCCTCTGGATTGCGTCTTCATGGATATGAGGGGATTCATGCACCTGAAGATGACGAGGTGTTTGTTTGGGCATATAAATTAGCATCGCCGAAAAGCGGTAAGAAGTGTGAGTGAAAATGAGGATCTGGCAGCTCTATAACCACTGTACGAAACGTACGCGAGTTGTGAAACAGCTGAAGACGAAAACTCGGCCGCATTAGGGTGGCACCTATGGTGCACACATGGACTGCTGAGCTGCTAGTTGCAGGCGTCTGGGAATGAGACACTTGGGGACAATCAGTAGCACTACTTTATTTTGAAAAAGAACCCCGCAGTGAATTCGATAATCACAGAGGGTTCAGCTTGAATCAGGTCGTAACGCGAGTCCTTCGTCGCCTTGCGGAGGCTCGTAAAAGGTTGACTCGAGAGAAACCAGCACGATTTCGGCCTGGTAGGGGTTGTATTGACCAAATCATCATACTCTGCCAGCCGCTAGAATAACGCTGTAAGTATAATCGACCCATAGTTTCAGTAGTTCTGGATTTCCAAGACGCATCTGACTTAGCTGACTGGTCCGTTCTCCTTGACACGCTTGCTCAGCAAGCATTATCCCGATATAATGTGTCCAACTGAGATTTCGTTCTGTACATACAGCTAATCTGTGCGGAAAAACTGAGCATCACCCGTATTTGAAATCACCCAATATGTGCATTACACGAAACTCAAGGGAGTTTCGGACCTGCGACCATTAGGTTAGTAGAGTGAACACTTAACCTTTCGGTCACGAATGGCTGATCAGCAGTGTGGCTGACTCGCAATTTGACAGAAAATAACCACAGGACAGATGAAGTAGCACATTTCCATTCAAGTTTGTGAATGGTTTGAGACATTCTTGTCTTCGTATTTTTCACCCGATTCACATTTATACAACTACGAATTGTTTCAGAGCTTGGAGACCGAACAAGTATTTCATCGCTTCGCAACCTGGGCTAAAAAACATGGTCAACTAAGGACTCCTACACCCAAATTAAACGGAGATGTGTCGGCTGTGTTATCCCAGAAATGAATTACGCTGATGCGTTTCTCTTACACCTTGAAGACATGTGCATCCGCAGGAGCTAGCAGCAACATGGACTAGTGGGAACGGCAAAACCCAGATGAATGCCGGGAATGCGTTGCCCGTCGAACACGTGCTCAATTTGATTTCTGGTGTCTGTTGTAACCCGCCCATCTTTGGCCACAGTTAATCAATTCCGGAAGTCCCAAAAGCTAGGAAGTGGAAATCGTGGATTATTGATATCTTGAAGGTGATGTGAATTTATCAGTTCTAGGGATCACCGCGACTGAAAAACAGGAGTTAAGAATCATCCGAAGAAGCCTATGGAGAGCCGAGATACTTAATTAACCAGTCCATGTGCACTCGAACGTTGTCGCAAGTAGTCTTTTTCAAGCTACAACCCTGAAACGAGTTATAAATTCCCTTAGTGCCCTCACATCCATTTTTATGACTTAAACTTAAGATAAGAGTTTCCAAGCATTTTTCGAACTGGGAACCCCTGTGTCCGTTGAAACAACAAAGTCCGTATGCGACCAGGATGTAATCCACCTCCGTAGACCGTGTTTAGAAGTTACATTAGTTTCGTATATTACCAGCGAGGACATTATTCAATCAATTCAATCGCGGTACCTTCCTACATAGTGCAGATTACAAAGTCATTCCGAAAAAGTCAGCTGCACCCCAGCAAACCCGGTACAATTGGAGGGTTTGATTGATATGTTTGCAGGTTTGCGAGTCCTGTTTATCCGACGGACAAACCAAGGAAGAAATCCAAAATAAACATTTTTGGAAACTTCAAGCCGCCTCGTTAGACTGACAAGATGTGAGAGGAATTCAACACTCAACCGTCTGAGACAGAACCACTTAACTCGTCAAGTGTATTCGACCTTTCATTCTTTCTCTACTTGTCACACGCGACACCCTCAATGTTCGTGCATCCATTTTGCACTACTAATGAGTAGCACGAAAATACAAGCGCATTGATTCGGGACACCTAGCTGCTCTGGAACTGACCCCATTTCCATAAAGCGGAGTGTGAGGTTCAACGTACAGTACTACGCAATTTACCCATACGGGTAATGATGAAATGTCAGCAAGGCGCAGCCTGTCCTTATGTTGTTTTCATGAAATCCAGCTAGTTCATTTCGTGGGCTCATTCGAACATTCATGAGTATAAAACCAAACAGAATGAAAAAGATGACCACAAATCAACTGGGGACGCTTTTCATTAGGAATGCGCTCTTCTCATTCCGCCCTTCCGAACGCTTTTTCCAAGCAAATGCTGAATACCATCTATGAGGTCCTGTGGAACGACACTGGGTTATCACACTTTTCAACACAAGTATCAGGACTTAGGAAGAAGGGAGAAGAATACCGTAGTTTGTCCACACAACAGAAGACAACCCGGTAACCCATTACCAATATCTGGTGCGACTAGATATCACCAGGTCAACTGACTGCTAATATCCACTGCAGAATTCGAGGGCGAAACAGAAAGCTTTCGTTTATATCGGCCAGCTACCAGGTGGTGGTGAGCGTAGATAGCTTCAGGTACGGTCTAAATATTCCTCAATTCCACTTGGCATGACAGTGAAACAGCAACTGCTCGGTGTCTACAGGAATGGTTCTACTTGTCTTACTTTACAGAGGTTGGATGACGCGGTTTCCATGGACAGTGCAGATAGAACAGACTGGACCCTGTAAAATGTACACAGTCTCCAAAAGAATCTCACCGTCCAGGAGTTTTACTAGGACCCTGTTAAGCAACGTAAATTACTTCGAAGACCGTTGGCTTTTCCGCCCTGGGGCGACACCCAATTCCCGCAAACGAAAAAAAATCAGGGTTGCGCTGTTTGGTTCACCCGTCTGGAAAGTGAAATCTTCAAGATCTTCTCTTGAGAGGCGGCACACTAGTCCGCAAAAAGGAACACGAAACCTGAATACATCAGCATTTTCAATCTGTTTATCGAGCCACTAGACACTCGGGTTTGTAACGGATACAGCGACAGGCCCGGTCCGAAGGGAAAACAGACATTTTTGTGGACGAAATGGATATAAAATCAGAGACAAAAATAGAACATCAAGGTAGATCGGGCAAGATAAGCTTTTACTGGACGTTGTTTTGTTACAAATCGGGCGAAATATCAGGCAATTTGAGCATCTAGGGGAGAAGAGCGAAAAAACACCATAAGTAACCAACAGAAACTAGAAGGAATTGCTAGTCACAGGAATGTAATTGTCGGTGGACGTACCCGTCTAACTACTCCTGATAGGCCAGGCGGATAAGGAGCATTTGGCATGAGTTCACCAAGTTCCATCAGGAATGAGACTAGGGGACCGGAATTCTGAACAAACACAGAGAGAGGCTGACAGTGATAATCAATGATAGACCAAAACAGGTGGACGAGATTTCAGCGCGCATGAATTTTGGCGGTGCGCTAATAGTGGAAGACCTAGAGGCTCGGAAAACGGGATTGAGAGCTGGGAGTTCAACTGAATGACTAATTAATAATTAACTAACTAACTAAATAACTAGTTGATCAATAACTTCACTCTCATTTTGACGTTTAATAGGGCAGACAACGGACGATCAGAATGCTTCACATTTTTGGACATATTGGTAACGATTCACCTAGGAAAGCTACTGTGACGACGGAGTGATTGGGTAGAACGAAAATAACTTTTCACTTGAATTACTGTTGGCATTATAAGTAGTATGAACTATCAATTTGGCTGCGCAGATGAGGCGTGGTATTTCTTTCCTAAGTTTAGAAACACATTGCAACGTTTTCGAACGCGTCACGCACCGGCGATATGGTTGAAGGCCAATTAATTAACCCACGGTAACTGCGTACATTCATCACTTGTGCTAAGGGCTCCGAAGAAAACATGGAAACGGGTACAAAGAGCAAGATCAAGCGTAAGGAGACAAGCCAGAAGCAGTTTACCGCCAAATTGCATGAAGATTTCGTGCTGTTCTCAGACGTGGTCGAAAGTCAACGTGACTTGGCATGTGTTTGCAGACGAACTATGCGAGGATTGTACCACAAGTAACAGATGTACATTGGGAAAATTCTACATTGTCGAAGGCCAGCCGTTACTTCCAATTGAAGGTAGCTAGTGGGTTCTGAACTGATGTTTTGGACCATCATTGAGTTTTCAATGAAGGAACGGTTCAAACTGTTCGACAAACACACAGAGCTAGTCAAGGTTCGGGGGGATGACACCATTAGCGGGAGCAATGTTCACTGATGGATGAAGAAGTCTCAAGGTTCGGGGGGATGACACCATTAGCGAGAGCAATGTTCACTGATGGATGAAGAAGTTAAAGAGTGAAATCGGATTTGAGGACAAATGGGAACATCAGCTGCGACCAGTGGAACGAATCATCACCGAGTGGGTGAATTGATTCTGTGCGGATAGACCAAACACAGTCCGTGGTATTGCTGACAGGTGGACTGTGGCCACAATACCATAAAGGTTGTTAAAGATTGGTTGAAAATTGTGTGCAAAGTGGACGCCCGGTCCGTCAAAATTCGGTCCGAAGAAGAGAAGTACGTAATTCTGGTTTGATCTGCTATAAACGACTGAAGAGGAAATCCGAGGAATGGAGCCGCATCTCTTCATCTAAGAACTTCGACAGCCACCGACCAGTACAGAACTGACAGCAGTGCACATCCGAATTTTTCATTGATTTTAGGATTGAGTTCAAAGTTGGCTTGGAGTACCATTCTTGTATTCAGAATGAGTTGCTCTAACAACACCTAGGATTCGAACGAGGAAGGTCGGTACACAAAAGGTTGCTGAAATTTGTGCTAATTTCGGTGCATGATGTCGCTGTTTATTGGGGGACGACCCCTCCCCCGATAGGACGAGCACAACATTTGTGGAGCCTACAAAGACAACCGTTCTTTTTTAAACACTAGGATAGAAATTCCTCGTGTGATTTCACTTTGTGCTTTTTTGTGGAACCTGGTTAGGTTGCGTGAAGCTTCTTGTCCTCCAGGACTTGAATGGTAAGATCAGGTTGCGGATATGAATGTTAAAAACACCCACAGACAATTCACGTGATGTTCGAGATGCGAAGGGGACGGTTAGTGCCAGTCACTCCCTCATCACTGGGGAATTTTTTGTAACTCGGCAGCGTTTTTTCGTGTGAGGCAAGCGGGCCGTTCGGACCTGACTGAACACCACACCGATTAAACGAATGAACCGGATGGTATGTCCTGATTGGCCGTAATAGGAGCCAATCAGAACAGAGCTTTGCAGCTCGAAGTCTATCCCTCACAAGGCTC
The DNA here is from genome assembly GCA_003604175.2 of Clonorchis sinensis. Classification (NCBI taxonomy): domain Eukaryota; kingdom Metazoa; phylum Platyhelminthes; class Trematoda; order Opisthorchiida; family Opisthorchiidae; genus Clonorchis; species Clonorchis sinensis. The sequence goes on along the minus strand of CM030374.1, from coordinate 4,276,829 downwards.
TTGAGCGACCTTGTGGATAATTCGGTTTACCCATAAATACTACTACGGTAAGTTTTCTTTGTTTCATAAAAGACTGTCTCAAGATCAAGTATCCTTTGATGTATCATAATGAGCGGAACAGTAAGCCAAAGATCAGTCGGGAAAGAACGCCGGGAATGACACGTGGTGGAACAAGCGAATAAAAGTGGCCCAACCTCTGCTATGAAGATAGAATTTAAGACCTTTTTCGGGGAGTCGGATAACGCAGCGATCCAGAGTAAAGTGAACTCATTAGGAGATTGAAAGGTCTCACGAGTGCATGGTCAAAGGCAACGCCGAGAAGAAATACCAACACAAAGTACCAAGGGAGATCAGACATCCGTGGATACTGACCGTAAAAGAAGCCGGCATTCGAGCAACTAGGTGACAGTTGGGCAAAGAATGAATGATGAGTGCATTGGAATGTTCTTCGAAATCAAGATTAGCAGGTGGCTGGGTTGAAAACATTGCTGTAACTTATGAAAGCAGATTTCTTTGCTTTTTGGACGGTGTGTCAAAGCGGATGCGTTAATAAATTCGAGAATATCGATGCACATGAAACAGGTGGGATTTCAGCAAGTCGCTGGATGACGGAGGGTCAGGTACGGATTGTATCTGCCGGTTCTCCGCCCCTCCCCCAACCTTTGACCCAGCAGCGGGTACGAAAGAGATCACGAAAAGTCTGGGTTCTGTTGGTGCGACTCGCCATCCAGGATGGGGACCGCGTGATCTCACCTGCGTCTGGTTGGAGAGGCCGCAAGATATGGGTGCTAATCGATGTCAGTGGCGTTCCTGTTGTTGGTTTCTATCCAAAATGCCTGAATGAGTGCTTGTGGGTTCAAACATTTCAGAATACTTGTGTCAGGCTAGCATTAAGTTCCTTCCCCGTCTACTTTTATTCTCTTCTTTACAAAAAAATATGGTTGTACGGCAATGAAGCACCAGTGCTGAACATTCATTATCATCATCATCATCGTAGACAGCATGACATCAGTGTTAAACACCGATGCTTCGCTGCCATACAACCATGGTTTATTTGAAAGCCTTATTGTGAAAAAAAAGAATAAAGATGGACGGGGAGGGGACTTATTGCTGCCTTACTACAATCATTCCGAGGTGCCTACACCTCCAAACACTCATTCAGGCAATCTGGATAGAAACTGACAACAAGATCGCCACTGACATTAGTTGGCAACCATATCTTGCAGCGTCTCCAACCAGGCGCACTGGGGATAACGCGGTCCCCATCCTGGAAGGCGAGTAGCACCAACAACACCCAAGCGTTTCGTGATTTCTTTCATACCCTTCAGCTGAACATTGATGTCATGCTGTCGACAATGATAATCATGACTCTCCGCTCTTCTTGAATATGCGACTGAACAAATGGTCGTGGAAAACTGAAGTTCCTGAGCACAATTCGAAATAAGCGTTGCTGAGCGACAAGCACTTGCCGGATTAGGGTGGAAAAAAAAACTGGTAGGCCGGTCATCCGGTCTTTAGCATCTACCTATTTAGAGAACAAACGGCATATCACAACCAACTCGTTTGTGTCGCACTACCTTGTGCCCGGAACAACTCGCACATGTCAGACCAGAAGACACTCATTTGATTTAATACCGATAGACGCCCACCGTAGGAAATCAGGCCTGATTCACTGGGTGATGCAAATCGATGCATTGTACCACAGTTACCGAGCAATCAGAAATTTCGTGTTGAGACAGTGGCAGCTTTTAGACCCGACAACTCGCTCAACTCAGCCGTTGGTGTGTGGACAAATCACAAATGCGGCCATTTCGTGGCGCAAAGGTATCACAAACTTGTCTCTCCCTCTCTTCATCGCCATTGATTACAACCGAAGTGCGTTACTTCATGTAACAAATCAGTAGTGTTAGGCGGAATTCCGCACGAATCTCACTTTACCACTCGCATTTAGGCGCCGCTACGGCCGAGAAGCCTATACCACACTAGATTGACCAAAAGTTAGGGACGCTTGCCGGTCCGGCATCAAGCCGAGAACTGATTGGTCGAAAGTCTGGACCCAACAGCCAATCATGGCCCAGTATTGGCCGAATGCCGGTTGCCAATGACGCATCCAGAAGGCGTCAGAATTTCGAGAAAGTTGCCGCCGCTTACACACCATACATATGAAGCGCTGCACAAGTGTTCTTGAATGGTCCTGGAGTGACCATTTGGAGAATTCCAACAATGCAATGCAAACTAATCTTCCCTATGTCTCAGTTTAGACTCAATTATCACAGATAAAGCGGAACTTGAAGGAAAGAAGAGAACTGTCAGTTGTGATTCTAACCAAACGAACGGGTGGAGACGACAGCCCAATATAGACAGCCTAAGTCTACCAGAGGTAAGGTGGAAAAATATAGCATACCTTTGTTTCGGAGTTCTTTACAAGTTCGAGGAGCTTGGGTCCAGCATACGCATAGAGAGTGACAAGTAAGTGCAGAACGCAGCGCTGTACGTAACGAGGTAGGCCAGATTGTGATGGGTGCGACTTTCGACGACTTCTGGTCTTCTCAGTCTTATCGGACGAAGAATCCATGACGGATGTAAATATGCGACTCAACAGGGGGGCGAGCGTTTCATAGTCAATCCGGGTAGCTTTGGGGAGAATAGAGAGAAGGCAAATTTATCTGAGTGAAAAAAGGCAGGCGGAATGTCACAAAGGGGAGATTGCTCAAAAATAACCCCAGGATGTTCAAAACCGCCAACTCCACCAAAATCACCTCATCCCAGTCTCCGAGTCAGAAAAGACGGCTGTTGATCAAGTGGTAGTGGCGAGACGTCAGCGGGCCGACAAGTAAGCTCACTGAACAAACAAATTGTCATCTGATCAACAGCCAGACAAGCCAGTTGCCGATTGGGCGCTCAGGTAGCGACGATAGACGATGCTTCAGTGTTCGGGCAAGTACGAGAAGCGGTTCCGACTAAACCGGATGTGTGGTGGTGCGATTAATTTCTAGGCTCCAAGGGGATAAGCTCAGCGGGCTAACGTGCAGAGGTCTGCCGCGGGCCACCAGCCGGCCAGAACATGAGGGCTCGAAGTAACCACTTGGCCACTTATTAAATGTCGTGTCGATTGCCTCAGTTTCGGCACCCAACGGGCCGAAATAGATAATGGGCTGCGTGCGAATTCCGAACTTAAACCGTAAAGTCGTACATAACAATTAACAAGTGGAGTACAACTTTCTAGCCTAAGTACAAATCATAAGACTCCTGCGACAAACTGACCGACTACTATTTCACTTAGTCGAGTGTTTTTTTAGCACGACAACAATTGTGAAAAACAGAAAGGGCCATATACGGGAGGGGAAATCTTCATAATCATCATCACCGTCAGTGTCTATATCAACAAAACACATCAAAGAGATTCAGCACCAACAAAGCCCGCTTAACTATTAGTCTTGAATAAAAGGACACGGAACTCTCAGCTTTGATACACAATCGGCAAATTTACCGCCCAGCAAAGTTCCCCTGCTGAGACAAACGTTTTGTCAGGCAAAGTCAAAAGGTTACGGAAGTGCCCGAGATCTGAGGTGAGCGGAGAGCCACCCAACAAAATCTCTTCCCGCTAGGATACTAATCAGTGTTGGATGCTGACCAGAAGTTCCTGTTGATTAGGTGGGTGAATCGGTCTTACGACCGATGGGTTTTAAGAGATTTAACACCAACTGGGCCGAGTTTTGGAACCCCAACTGATAAGCTGTCTTTGGTGTCGTTTTCTAATTTTGGTGGTCTGTCTGGGTTAGCAAGTGTTACGACCGTTGGGTTAGGGCGGGTGAAATTCCCTCAGATTGAATTCATTTCTGTCTTAAGAGATAACCGCACAACGCCACGTGCCAATTCGGCTTGCCAGTTCTGCGCCTTTTATTCCATCCACAGAAGAATGGTCGGCGATTTGCACGACGTCGGCCATCTGCCGCTATGGTGGAACTTGTGGTCCAAACTTCAAAAATTAAGCATTTTTTAAAATGAAACTTTCGTTACCAGAACGACATATCGCGGTTAGTCAGTAGTCCAAGTCCAAGTCCCTTAAGTACCGTAAGCGTTTCGTTTGCCATTACTGGTGATCCCCATGAACTGGTTGATCACCCACAAGCAGATGTTAGTCCTAGCACTAGGACTCATACGGTTTTGGAGCGAGAACCAGTTTCAGGCGATGAAGATATTTGCGACGCAGTCGCACTGCGTGACCACCATCCTTTTCTGTGAAACAAAACTTCGGCTATTGGAAGCATTGTTCAAATGGGTGGTGAGCGAAAAAGCAGCTGAAGCCTTGAAGATCCTAATAACAGGTCCACACTACAAAATCCAGACTGAGTTGTGTAGATGATGATTGTTCGGAAAATCCACCCGCCCCACCCCTCCTCCAGAACGTTTGACGACAGATGGGCAAAAATGCACCGAATTCGACTAATACACTCATCTACATACCAGTTTGGTTTTCACGGGAGACCCAAGTGAATCCTAGCTGATTCTCTCTTCTTCAAGTGAATGTGCTGAACCAGGCCGCCTCATGTTTCAGTCGATACGATATTCGACATGTCGCAATACATTGTATAGACGTAATACTCTACTCATAAGGTTGCTGAAAACTTTTGGACAGCCCACGACCGGCTTCGCCCTGGTTGAGGCTCACGAAGTAGGCACAGTCTCCGAGTTTCCGTCAAGAAAACTATTACAAACTCGTCTGGATTCAACTGAGTCAAAATTGCAAAGTTATCCGACCACCTGTAATTAGATGTTCGCAGCAACTGAACTGAACGTACCATCTTCGTCAAGACTGTCGATTCTTTGCCAAAGTTGGGCTACAAGGAGCCGCCAAATCCGGGGCCACGAGGAAAGATCTTTTATCAGCAGTTCCACATCAGATTGCCCAGTTGTCGATGAGCGACGAGTGGACGTGCGCCGAGATGGTGCTGTGGACGATGCGACTCGACAGTAGTCAGATTGAAAACAGCACATTGAAAGTAGCCGGAGTAGCGCGCTGTGGAGATTGGTGTATTGGGGGGTAGGAGGATAGGAAAGTAAGTCATTCGATGAACCTGACAAGTAAGAAGAGGTGTTTATTCAACACTTGGGAAACTAAGGAAAGGATCGGTCCGGCTCTGACGGACTGAGTTTGGTTTGAAGCCGACAGTTGATAAGACGAACAAAATCAACGCCGCTGTGAGTGAAAATCGCTCAGCCAAGAAAAGTAAAAGGAATCGACACAACGAACGATTTAGTAGCAGTGAGTCGATAAACTGCGTGTGTCTAATTATCAGAGTGCATACAATGGGGTCAGTAACGCTAACTATGTACTGAAGCCATATTGAAAACGAATGGTGTTACAAAAAGCCATCTTATCACCTTTCTGACCTTAGCAAGCCGGAGCAATGGATAGACCAGACGGTTGATATTCCTAATCTAGCCCGAATGTAAAGACAACCCCCCTGGCATAAAAGGCGATCAATATCGGCTATTAAAACCGTCATTTGTTTCTTGCGCCAGCTAAGCCCCGAGTCGTGATCCAATGTTTTCATCGGTCACAAATATCTGGCCGTTATTAAGGGAAAAACCAAGGAGGACCGCTCGAGAACCGACCTACGGCAGAAGGGGAATCAAGGCAAATTCCGTATTCAGCGAAAATCAAACAATCAGGAAACCTGGATAAATGGAGTGAGTGCAGAAAGACGAATTGTTGACATCAAGATAGAAAAACCCTCGTCTGCAACCTGAACCAAGTAGTCCAGACTAGCGAGGTGTGTGTGAAAGACAATGGTTCGACGAGTCCTACAACGAAATCACAAGCGATACTTTATTTTCTTCTGTTTATTTCAATCATTATCAGCTGTATGAACTATGTACTTGCCGTACAGTGTTGTGACTTGCTGAACGGTCGTGCAACTGTGTATCGGTTCCTCGGCTTCCTGCTCCACCCCCAATGGTATGCCAAAAGGCACGGTGGCTTCAAACAGTCCTTTATGAAGATAAAGGAAAGTAATTACAACTGTATTTATAAGGTAGTCACGGAATGTTCCATAAGATCCTGCTAGGATATCCGTGAGGAGGCGAGAAGCGTCGGTGTAAAGATGCTCGATCCAGATTGGCTGGCATTCTGACCAATCAAGGCATGCCTTCGTTTGGCCCGTGACAAATCCGTCCAAATGATGTGATTTTCGGTTAGTAGGGACGGCTGGCCTCTGGACAAACAGTTTCGCTCACCGATGATTTGGGGAGGTGTGGTGGGTAGCTGCGCATCGGAGGCCGCAGCCGACATAATTGATGAATAAGTACAGGGCTGTCAGTGGACTTTTAATTGAAGAGATTGGGAGGGGAGTTATGCAGTGAAAGCAGTAGCTTGGATGGACGACGGCCATTGAGGCGCAGCTGGGCCGTGTCTGACAACGTCTCTAACCATTGATGTGTTCCGCCTAGGGGTCCCCATCCAGGAAGACGGCAATGACCAGTGCAACTGGTCTCCCATACCAGTGCCTTCAGCGTAGGTGTGGCTAGTGACTGTGTGGCGCCCTGACGGAAACCGTCAACACGACCGATTCTCCTGTTTCAAACAGAACGGAACATGCAGTGCAACGCGTTCACAGGACCAAGCCTAGATACGAACAGTCGAAATGCCGAGGTTGGATTCGAACCGTTGAGCTTCTGGTCAGTGAGTTCACACCTTAACCACTGAGCTACTTCGAGCTTTGGAAAGCGCACGTACGTCCCCGGAGGAACATCATTACTGGAGTGAAGTCATCCAGCGTGGAGCACGTGTGCTGTCGAACGATACATGAGTCTGTGTGACGAATAATCTAGAAAAACTCTGCGGGGTGAAAGAGTTCATCAACGAAACAACGCCTTGAGAGGGTTTCCGTGTATTTAAAAGAGAAATCTATTGCAAACAGAGAGTAGTTCAAAGCCTAGGCAATTGCTTCGTTGACCTAAGTAGACCCCGTTTTTTTGCGCTGACGTCCTCACAACTGATCATCTTTAGTCCCATGGTTGACAAGACCGAAACAGGACGTTGTGTTTGGATGAATACTTTGCGGCTGGTCAAACAAGAAATCGATAACTACTTCAATTTACCTGCACGCCGTGGTTGGGTCGACCACTTTGAGGATAAAGTAGACCAGGCGAAGAAGCACTGCTCGGCGTGGATTGCAATATCCAGGCTTATCGTGCTCCAACTGAGAACTTTCAGCCAATTGGAACAGCCCAGCCAACAGGTACATGAGGCTATCGACGTTGACCTCACGAGTCAGAAATGGTTGCTTGAATAACTGATGGAGAAGGGATACGGGTACCGATCAATGAGTTACTCTGAGTAACAAATGAATAACCTTATTTCTGGCCTACTCGAGAAGACTATGCGACCAGAATACACAAAAAAGACCAAAGGCACTGTACAGACGAATCGATAAGATGCAATTGTTTTCCATGAAGGTATACACTAAGGGGTCTGGTAGGCATTCAGCTGACGAGTAGTCACGTGGAATGGGGAACTAAAGCATGCCTTGGTAAGCAGTTTCCGAACCTGTGTATTATGGTGCCATCAATAACTAGGAACGAAAGATTTTAATCGCGTCATCTTCCAAACAGACTTTCTGATGGTTCATTCAACCGATTCGGCCAATTCAGAAAGACCGCGTCACTCTTGTGTCTACCTAATAGGTTAGACATAACAAACCTACCCGTCTAGTTTTGTTATGAACACCATGGTGTTCGTAATGCACTACTCATAAGGTTGCTGAAAATCCTTCGACAGCCCAGGACCGGTTTCGCCCTTTTTAGGGCTCATCAGGTATGGGCGCATTCCTCGAGTTTCCGTCAACCTTAGGTTCTACTTGAAACCAGATTGCACGAACTTGGCGAAATACACTCATTTGCAAACAAATTTGGTTTTGCGAGAGACTCAGGCATGGTGCAGTACATTCAGTTGCCTGGAAACATCACAAACGAGAGATTCACTTGGGTTCCAGGTGAGTCTCTCGCAAGACCAAATTTGTTTGCAAATGAGTGTATTTCTCTAATCATAGTGCTCGGTTTATGACTTGCACCTTTTTTTTAATAATGGGCCGTCAGTTAGGATGAGCAGATCGATCGCAGAAATGTGTTTAGGTGTAGGCGCGTTGTCAGGCCGGAGAATCAACTCCTCAGTGGAACTACCACCGGGAAGGGTGTTATCACTTAGTGTGGTGAGTCCCGAACCTGTGGTCCAGCTTCCAACCAGAATCGCAAAACTCAAACAAACCTCCAGAGCTGCTCCAGCTGCTGGGAGCGCTTTCTTCAAATGAATGAGGGAATAACCTACTTGGAACGTCTGGACTAAATTTCTTTTCATTACTGAGTATTCTCTTCTTCAATTCGTGCTTTCAATTAAATTATTGCCTGGTACTATAGTCACCCAGCATTCGAACTTCGTTCGACCTGCCAAACATCTCACTCTAGGTTCTCTCTGTGTGTGTGTGCGTTTTTGCACAGATCGATAACACAGGCATAAATTATCACTTTAGATCGTTTCAGTTTGGTTGCCCTCCGTTTGCTGCAGATGCCGACTTTTTGTGCACCAGTATTCCACCACAATCAGGCTCCCGAAGTGACGAACCAAGTGTCAGTCGTTAACCAATTCATATGAGTGATCGGTCGGCTGATATCGAGGTCACATTCCACCGGTAAACCCTAACCGGACAGAAAACATGACCGTGGAACTTCCGACACACTGTCTAAAACAAATTTGTTTCGTTGCACTACTCATGGGGGATACTGCATTCGCTATATTGGACTCAGTAGGATATCTCATCATACTAGACTGTGGTGTATAGCACTCCCACGAGTATGTGTGGATAAATTCGGGAACAGTGCCCTTGATGATTCGAAACTGATGATGATGGTGACCGTACTGGCACGGCGAGGACCAGACAGTGTGACTGTAGGTTGTAAAACCCACACCTAGCAAACAGCGAGAATAACAACAGAGGGAAGTCAAACTGTGACGAGATTCGTCTGTGTGTGTGTGTGTTTGTGTGCAGGGAAGTCAAACTGTGACGAGATTCGTCTCTGTGTGTGTGTGTGTTTGTGTTTGTGTGCATTTTCATCAAACAACGAACATCCTGATGGTTTTCGACAGACTGGCATCGGAAAGGCTACACGGGAGAAACAACAACAAAATGCTTCTAATAGCTCTAGTTTTTTTCTAGTTCCCTTTTCCGGCAACACGGAGCACTTAAGCCCAGCACAAACAAAAATAAGCACGGAATGGATTACTGATTAACGGTACTGTTATGTCTAGGAGATGGGATGAAATTGGATGGGGTACCCGTGTTGGCAACCGAACCGTTGTATGGACAGAAAACCCGGAGGGCAGTTTACGGGAAACAGATAGGTTCTAGGATACCTGACATACCACAACAAGTGCCCCCGCTAGGCTGTTTGTAAACACAGCATGCATCGCTGAAATACAAGTCGTTCGCGCCAGAGTTCGGAGGAGAATGGCCAGACGACGTATGATGGGGTTCATGTACGGGATCAAGAGATCACAGGTTCTGGGATCTGCAAATTGGAGGAATAAAAGGCCAACGTCAGATTCGTGTTTGTTTCGAAGGAGACAACTTCAAAAACTGGTAGCGGCGGTGCGGACCATGAAATATGAGCATGATAAGCGCGAAGAAGACACAAAGTAACATTAGTAACAGTTGTCTTAAACACTGATAAACTCGACCGGAATCCTAGACATATGGCCTAACGACATTCACAAGCGCCTGAATCCTTCTGAATATTCCGTGCAAGAAATCAACCACCGATAATCTCGCTGCTAAGCCTAATAATCGGATTGGATGCTTGCCTGAAACAAAGCAAGTGTGTGTGGGGGGATGGGTTATCATGCTTGTCACTTGGTTGGTACTTTAGTGCTGTTCTCTCTCTGTTCTCTCGACTTCCCCTGTCTAGGCTTGGGCAACCCGGCAGTATCCCAGCCCTCGTGCAACCTTCGGGTGGCATGGCAGTTAGGCACCGAAAGGGTGCTACAGCTGAACGATTTTTAGTGCTGTTCAGTCCAGTGGTACGAAACACTGTGGGACCCCAACAAGCAGATCAACTGACGGAACAAGTAACAAGCAAACCCAATTGGATGATGCTCGGGGGAGAGGAAGCGCGATTCGTGGCTGAAGTCTTTTGGAACTGAGTAGCCAAACCCAAGATAATATCATCATCAGCGAAAGTAACATCAGTGTTGACACTGATGTTTCACTGCTGTACAACCAAAGTCCAGTTAATTATATTTAAAGACTTGAAGTTAGGAAAAGGAAAGAGTGGCGCTAACCTACCGGAAGCAGTCTGACGTGGCTAAACCTGCAAACGCCCAATCAGATAAGCTGGGATCTCGGATACAACCATGAACCCAACACAATAAAATAATGACCATAAATTCACTTAGTTGTCACACCATTTCGGTGCCCAACTGCCATGTCACCCGAACGATGCACGAGGGCTGAGATACCAGCAGGTTACCCACGCCTAGACAGGAGCAGTTGAGATGCCGAGGTTGGGTTCGAACCATGGACCTTATGGTCAGTAAATCCGCACCTTAAGCACTGAGCTACCCTGAACTCAGGCCCAAATACTAATTCCCCCGATGACCAGGTAGGATGGGAAACGTTGCTAGTTAATGGCGGCAACATTGCTCTTTTGGCAAGAGCAGACCTCCCATGTTTCATACCAATAAGACTTCTGCTCCTGGGTTCCATGAGACATGGTCAGTCAATCGGACGCTTTGACAAAGCCTTTGTGGAAAGCTGGGAATTTTATTCGATGAGGCATAGAATAGTGAGAAAAACAATACGAATAGCTTGAGTCAATAGAGATTACGGGAAATCGGTGACAAAGAAGGACAAAACAATTTTACTGACCGACAATTATCGTCTCCAGATCGACCAAGGCACCCAAAATGACACTGCTGAGCACACGAGTGTCGTCCTGATCGTCCGCACTGTTCGTCTTGCATGGTTCCGGTGGGTCCGGATGATCTGTCAGTTCCAGTTGGCTGATCAAAGAACTAAGCGCGCAGTCCAATTTTTTCGAAGCGGCCAATTTTGTCATTTCGGTGGTGCCGACTCCATCACGATCGCGCAACAACGGGATGAGAACTCCAAGGGCCGCGGGAGATACATGCGCTGGAGGGGGGCTTGGAATCCGACGAGAGCTGGAAAAAGTAGTATGGGCAGATGAACCTCCATGTCGGATGCCGGCTTGAGTAAACATCTCTAATCAAGGGATGACTTCTTATTCGAGTCAGGATTACATGAGTGAGCAAACGTGACAAACAGGAATATATATATATATATATATAGTACTAAAAAACCCATGGTGAAACCATTCATTGCACGCCCTAACGCGATGATGGGAAGCAGGGCTGTAGGAGCCACGAAAAGTACATGTAGAGAGTGGGTTTGCGAAACTTGTCACCAAAACCCCGAAAGATGACGCTGTGTTTCGTCACCGAAAGTAAAGCCTGAATAGGATAGAATGACCAATCATCAGAGTATCAGTCGTCCGTGGTGACTGACCGACGGAAAGTTGTCCTTGCGCAGAAAAATGATAAACTGAGACGACAGCCATTTCACGAAAACTCAATTGCAAAGGACAAACTAACAGAGTACGAGGACCATGCAAGCAAAGCTCGGACCCGCAGATGATTGGGGAAAAAGTTGGTAACCAAACTCAGCGGGTTGGAGTAGTGAGCCGTGTAATCTGAGTGATGGCAATCCCCAACTGGACGTTGTTTGAATAAACTGCTCAGTTGCAACACCCTTTCGGCGCCTAGCTGCCATGCCACCCGAGGGAAGCACGAGGGCTGGCATACTGCCAGGTTGCCCAAGCCTAGATAGGGGAAGTCGAGAGGCAGAGGTTGGGTTCGAACCACGGACCTTTCGGTCAGTAAGTTCGCGCTCTAACCACTTGAGCCATCTCGCCGTTGTTTACCTACCTAAGTCTGGTTAGTGACAAAAAGTATCCCTTAACTTCGACCAAACAAAACTGAAATTCAGGATCGAACTATTTCGAGTTGCAGAAGAAATTTGATGCAGTAAATGCCAGTAAAAGGTTGCATTTGCCAACAGGTGATAGCTCAGGTTGCGTGGGTAACTAAAAAAGGTGCGTCACTGAAAAGGAACTCACCAGGTTTTTCGGACGCTGTCCGGAGCTATTGCCGCAGACTCCAGAAGGGCCGCATCCATCCCTACAGACGGTGCATCGGTTGTACGCGATGGAATCATTTCGACTGTGCCTACTTGAACTTTCAAATGTTGCTCGAGGAGTTTCTTATCGTTCGGTTGTAGCTACAAGTGGAATGCATGGAAGACAATTCAAGAAGAGATAGAAGATTGCCGCCTTCAACTATGAAGCGAGACGTACTTGCATCACGTACCCACAAAGAAGACCATAAGGATGACCATCCAAGAGCTAAGGAAGCGAATGTCGCCAGGGGGTAGCGTTTATAACAACTGAGGGGGAGAAGGCGAGATGGCTCAAGTGATTAAAGCGCGGATTTACTGACCGAAAGGTCCGTGGTTCGAACCCGACCTCTGCCTCTCGGCTTCCCCTGTCTAGGCTTGGGCAACCTGGCAGTATCCCAGTATCCTCGTGTTTCCTTCGGGTGGCATGGCAGCTAGGCCCCGAAAGGGTGTTACAGCTGAACAGTATGACAACTGAGGGCTTATACGTTAGTCCTTCTTCGGGTGTTTTATCCACGTCCTGCGTTAACTCGCGCGGAAAAGGGAAAGTAACCTCTTGGACCCAAAACAAACAAGATTTTTGGTATATCACATCTCAGTTTTGAATGCCTGGTGTTGTTTCAGTCACATGTGAAATGAATTTATGGACCAAATGATATCAACACGACAGAAGGCATGAAGGCGACTAGCAACCTATCACATATGCACATTATGGGGCGGAGATATGAGTGACATGCGCTTTTTCGTACGAAGCCTAAAAGTAACCAACCTATCATGGCCCGACGGTGAAAATGATAAGGTTGGTAAAGTGTCGGAATACTGGTAGCTCGGGTGTACCTCCTATTTTGAGTAGTTCGTAGTCCTACTGATTTCTTCTTTGAATCCTTGTCCGGCTCCGGGTTTTGTGGTCCTGGATTTCCTTTGTCCTCATAGGTTGGTAGACAGGATCGGAGGTACACCACCAACCAATCAAACAACCGAGAAGCCGACCACGACGCAACACAGATCACGAGCGGATCAACCAGAATCCAAGTACGATCTTTGACAATGGCCAATCAGGTTACAACACAGAAGCTGTTCTTTGCAAACTATATAAACGCAAGCAAAAAGAGAGGGACCACCTACCCAACAGCGCACTGAGGATGTCTCCCCGAATGGTGACGAAACGTTTGCAAATCAATTGCCAAGCTCGGCGAACAGGTTAACAACCACCTGATCAAATACCAAATGATCAGTTTAGATAGCATAACTAGAGAAGCTACCAGTCATTGCCAGGTATGAGTCAAGTGCGCATCACTACGTACGTAAAATAGGCTTCTGGTTTCAGGATGAATGCGGTTATCACGGGGCTGACCTCACACGGGCCTATGAGCTTGCACACGCGATAAGCTTAACTCAGAAGAAAACTGACCTGATTAATTCGCCCTATTATTTTGCTCCTATCAGTACTGTAGACTGATTCGTCCTAGTAGTAAAATGTGGGTACAATCTTTTAAACGATCATAACTTCTAAACTTAAAGTACAACGAATGATGGCTAAACAATGGGTCTTTTCCTGGCCCCAGAAGTACGGGTTACCCCGACTCGTGGTTTAGACCAGGGGTCTTCAAGCTATCTCAAAGAGTTCAGCGGGCTTCTTCCCAAGGAAAAAACGATCAGTATTGCGCACGAAAGAATTTCCGCAGACAATGGAGTTATACACATATCTGTGGATAGACTTAATGCCAACGCGATATTCGATAGATTGTCGGCCGCATCTCTTGGTCATGGTGAGTTCCAGTCGGTACGAGTGCCTTGCTCAGCTCAATTGTCTGACAGAGCGTTGGAGGTGGAGAGGCACTTCGGATACTTGTTGTAGGCTCGCTCCCCCTGTTTGCGGCATTTCTTCATTTTTCCCATTACAAGGCTTTATTCAAATGAATTGACACGATTGTGCAGCAATGAGGCTCCACTGTTCTTCGCTGCTGATAATGAAATTTTGATTTCTTTTGCCTTGACGGGACAACCGAAAGTGGTATATTTTTTGTTATATCTGACTGCTGTCCCCGCTCCAGTGCCTAGTGCCGGAAAAAAGCTCACCAATAAGGAACACAACAGCTCTATTGTGAACAAAAGAGTGCGAAAGTACAAAGGCCTCAGGCCATTTTATTGAAGCGACATTATCTGACATTGATCCAAAGCTGTCTCGCGCTGTCTGGCTTTGATACAAGGCTGCACGCATTGCGTATTGCGGGGGCATTGTCTGTCTACTCGACATCTAGTGGAGTTGCGGGTCTCAGTAGATTTTGGGCATTCAGTGGTTACTTTCAAGAATCTGACCTTCGTGGTATTTTTTCTGAACTATTTTTACTTAAGTCAGTCGCGCAAACGTAGAACATCAATCTGCAAAAATGACATCGAGATGCTTGAACCACATCAGAAGCTAAACAGTTTTAGCCTACCTATGCTACCTTTTGTCCACCTGACCGAAAGCAAAGCTTCTACTTGGCAGAATTTATGCAATCTGTTGAAAGTTAGCTGTCATGTCTGCTCTCCCCCTGGTGGAAACACTTTTTAGCATAAAGAGTTATTCTGTGAGAATCCAACTCCTGACTCACACACTTCTAATGACCATGAATGATCGGGGTTTTACAGTATTTTTAGTTGAACGGAATTTTCAGCGTTAACTAGGCCAAATAGCTGGGCAAATTGGACGGTGAATAAACTTGGTTGTCTCGAGGTAATACAATGAATTTCGGTGCCACATTTAAGGACAGCCCGAAAATTGGCGACGTAGATCAACAATCGTTGTCACCAAGAAGAACATAGACTGGAGCAATGATAAATAATAATAATCGTTTAGCTTCAACACCCTCTCAGTGCCTAGCTGCCATGCCACCCGACGGGGGCACGAGGTCTGCGATATTGCCAAATTGCTGGCCTATGTCAAGCATTCTGAGGTGCCTACACCTCCAACCGCTCAATCAGACAATCTGGAAAGAAACTGACAGCATGAACGCCACTGACATCGATTAGCCGCCATTTCTTGCAACGTCTCCAGCCAAGCACAGGCGGGGTCACGGGGACCCCATCCTGGAAGGCGTACAACACCAACAACACCCAAACTCTTCGTGATCTCTTTCACGCCTTTCTGCCAAGTCATATGCTGTCCACCTCGCGGTTTGCGCCATTCTGAAGGAGGCACGGAGAACAACACTCGTCTCGGTAGACGGTGTTTCGGCATGCGTAGCACATGACCGAGCCATCGTAGTCGGTGGTGCTGGATGATTTCCACAATTGAAGTACCTGCAGCACAACCAAATACCCGTTTTCTAATCACCTCGTGACTAACACGCTGACGCCATCCAAAACCAGCCACGCTTCTGAGGCAACGGTGGTCGAAAACCTGGAGACGCTTCACATCATCTGTCCGTAAAGGCCATGTCTCGCACCCATACAACAATACAGCCCTTACTGTAGCCTGGTACACACGACCCTTAAGATCTAGTGAGATGCCGGAACAGTCCATATGCCGGGATGGGTTCGACCCACGAACCTTCCAGTTACTAAATTCTCGCCTTAACCACTGAGCTATCTCGAGCTCGGGTGGGATAATTTCGGGTATCATCATCATCATTCAGCTGTAGCGCCCTTTCGGTGCCTAGCTGCCATGCCACCCGAAGGAAGCACGAGGTCTGGGATACTGCCAGTTTGCCTAAACAGGGGGGAAGTCGAGAGGTAGGGGTCGGGTTCCAACCGCGAACCTTCCACTGAGCCATCTCGCCCATTTAGCCTAGAGCACTGGCGCATACCGTTGGGCGCGAACGAGCCAAATACCGAGGGGATCGAAGGTGACGCGATAACTGCTGAAAATCAGGTTAAGAACCACCGTATTGGATAATACAGATGTGTTTGTTGACTATCGATCAACATAAACCATCGGGATGTTTGGATTTTGACATTTCTGAGTCTTTGATTAAAAACAGGACAAAAGAAAATAAAGATGAACAAGGAACAAACGGTGAACGAGAACAAGCGTGACCACTTACTGGACCAATTTGTTCCCACAGGCTATTCCCAAGAAGTCCATGAACCAGAAGCAAGAAGTCCAGAGCGGCACGACGAACGCCCGGATTGGAATTGGCAATTTGCTGGGCCACTAACTTGGATGTGAAACCCAAATTTCCAACTGACTTTTGAACGTCTCCGTAACGGGGAACGAGACTCGTGAGCTCCTGCAAACAGTCTTAGAGGAAAGCAAACATGGTCAGATGGAAAGAGAGTGTAGAACAAGTGGAGAACAGAGAGCAGCGGGCTGACTAAGTAGTTCATATGATACGGACGGCAGAGATATGTAGGTTACACAAAGAATGTGTCTGGTTCGAAGCCCCGATGAGTAGTGAAATCATCACCGCGCGTGAGACGTAGTGTTAATTCAGATGACAACCAGCAAGTATAACAGAGGGTTGGAGAAGGCAGACGACAATCACTCACTTTGTCGTTCGGAAACACTGCTGCACTTATGTAAAAGTGCTGCAATATGATCCATTAACAAGCTGGCTGGATGAACCTGACGAAGCAGTCGAATCAGATCCGAGATGGCATTGCTGAGCTGTGATTCGATGGATCGATGTAGGCGAGTGCACCGAAGACTGGGAGACTGTTCGGATAGTACTGCATGCAGCAGCAAACTAACCTCTTGGTTGCTCAGTTTGAAGTTCGCTTGAGCAAACCGCACGATGGCGGCAGTAAGGTAATGCAAACCTGAAACGACAGGGGTTTCGAAATGTCATGTAACACGAGTTAGGTTTTATACTATTTGAGGTGTACAGAGGTACGAGAATAGCGGTAGGGTGAATTCAAGCCAAGCCAAGCCAAGTCAACCCAAGCCAACGTGAATTTTCAACAGGCAAATTTACAACCGTATCACATATGCACGTCTAAAGTACCCATCAATTAACGCATTACATGAGTAGACGAGACGCGTGGGTATTGGAACAGGGTAGTGAGATTAACAGGAAAACTTTAAGCACCAGTGTTTATTACTTGCGTATTGCTGCCGACGATGGAGACGATAATGAGTAGAAAACGAGCGAATGTGTAAGGTCAGTATGGCTCTGATGAACGAAACGTCAAGAGGGTGGAAAACGTCTGGGTTAAATTGGAACAACTGAATCAGAATGCCTGCATATTGTGAAGTTAAACAAGACATTCCTAAGGATTTATCTGCACCGGACACTGAAGCGGTAACAGTTTACAAGGAGTCCTGAGCAACAGTAAACCCAGAGTGGGAAGAATACAAGCGCTAACAAGCCTACGTGACATAAAAAGCTGGACACCAAATTCCATCAAAGACTGCCTTGATATGGATGAATCCACTAAGGTGACTTGATGGGGTCAAACTCAGCGATTCCATAGTACAGCTTCCGGAGAGCGGGACAATGAAAACGACTGACGTCTACTGAGTGACCCAATGCAATAATGTTGAACAGAGGTGCAGGAAAACATAAAGCCCTGGAAATTCAAAACATTGAAGATGACAGAGTGGTTGGTTGTTTGGCCAACCATCAACTTCATTCAGTCGAGTCTGTGTCTGCAGATCTACTCAAGGTGTTGTCTGTTCTGTTCAGCTGCCTTTCGGCGCCTAGCTGTAATGCCACCCGAAGGAAGCACGAGGGCTGGGATACTGCCAGGCTGCCCAAGTCTAGACAGGGGAAGTCGAGAGGCAGAGGTCGGGTTCAAACTACGGACCTTTCGGTCAGTAAATTCGCGCTCTAACCACTTAAGCCATCTCGCAGCATCGGCGTGATTTCAGTGAATGAGCTGGAAATAGTTCGGCGACCAGAGGGTGAGACTACTGTACGGATGGTGCCAGTGTTCGAAACTCAGCACTGGAATTTCGATTGTCTTTCCAAGCTTGGGCAGCCCACCAGCACTTCAATCCTCTTTTAAGTTGTAAGGTAGCCATAGTCTAACCATTATCAGTATAACTGTTATTGATAGATAATAAAATCAGGGACGGTGGTCTTTCTCACGTACGACAGAGAGGGGAAAATAGCCCCATTGCTGTTAGTCAACAATAGGGAAAAGCCACCGACTCCGCCTGTGAATTTTCAAAACGTTGGTTGAGCCTATCGGAGGATATCCCAACATGTAGCCCTCGGTATCCCGAGTCCGAACACAACCCCTTCCCAAGCGAAAACCGCGTATGGAACAGCTGCTGCTTACGCAGTACTGAATAGTAAGCAATGTTGTCATCAATCCCGCATTTGGCATGCTTGTTCGGGACCACAGCCTTCCATCCAAAGTACGTATGGGAACACCAAAGAAGACATGATGGTTGCTCGGTGCAACCATTCGTGATTTGTGAGCGTTGGTCACTTCGCCCCTTATGTCTGCACAATGTGTTTCCTCCTCCTCAGAACGAGTGTGAAAAATGGTCCCGGACGCCGGAAGATTTCCGGTTGTGGAAACTGTTTTCCGACCGGAAAGTTTGGTGCATATCCTGGAATCCCTTGGATAACGCACGATTCACGCGGTGCTCGAGTTGAAAGGAAATTTGGAAAACGTCTCCATATTTGCGGTTCGGAACCCTTACTTTGAAGTCTGAAGCGTCGAGCATAGTCTGAGATGGACGCTGAATGACCGTGTTGAATGAGACGAAGCAGAACTGTTGTTCTGCTAAAAAAGGTTTCGCTATTATCTCAGTCCCACGTGCTTCCGATTGCGACGTTGATGCCTTGGTTCACGTTGTACCAAAGTATCCGTTTTCCACAACCTGCCAAAGCTGTTGTCAGAACGGGGCTTTCCGAGGTGACAGTTAGGGATTTATGCTTGCTGACCATATTGAGCTCTCCATTTATAAAAGACAGCTTCATGCGAGGAACATGGGTGTTCATTGTCTCTGCACGAAAATAAATTTCGTACTTCACCCCGTTTGACGGACATCTTGAACCTGACATGCGAGCTTCATTGTGTCGGTGTCTTCTGTGTCTTGGAAAGTAACGAACGAGACTTATCCCTTCTTCAGCTGCTGATCTGGTGTGTTTCCACGCCTACCCCCAATAGACATCTCGAAGCTGACCTAACACGACTGACATAATTAGTGAGGACACGTATTGTTCTGGAACATAGCCCTCCTTCCTGCGCTTCTCTTCCTCGACTCTTTATGACTGTGATGGTACTCTCCAAAAATAAACAATGGTTGTGCACTAGGTGAAACCCTGTTAAAACGGTCCCACCGATCAACGGAAGTCGCTTTTAAGGTTCCTCACTGAACCGCAACTGGTCCCACATTCATTTTCCCGAGAACAGGCGAAGAACATGAGTTAGTTGGTATCTGATGTTCTGGGGATGCGATTCGCTCAGAAAGCCAC
The DNA here is from genome assembly GCA_003604175.2 of Clonorchis sinensis. NCBI lineage: Eukaryota > Metazoa > Platyhelminthes > Trematoda > Opisthorchiida > Opisthorchiidae > Clonorchis > Clonorchis sinensis. The sequence continues at coordinate 4,257,229 of CM030374.1, read as the reverse complement.
GCTCAGTCCATAATTCCACATAAGTCCTTCAAGACTAATGCTAAACCCTTAGCAACTAGGCTGAGGATCACGAATGCGAGCAAATGATGCTGAATGGGTGACGCATTCGATCGAGCTAGCTTACAGCTGGTTAGTTTCGAATGAGAGCAACTGACGCGAGTGAGCTAACGGCGAGTGAACTACCCTCTCCTCCCGCGCGTTTCGAGCTAACTGTCCCAGTGGGTTGTGTCAGTATGTGCGTCCGAGACAGAGTCTACAACAAGTGACATTCGAACAAATGACAATTTGAAACAATGAGTGATTTTGGAAGTTGCTGTTTGCTGTAAACTCCTCCTTGCTTGAGGCACAAAAAGAAGCATGTTCAAAACAAGTTACACCCGTAGCAATATAGGATAAGAATGGTAGCACAGCACCTGAGAATGTTGGGTTCTGCGATTCGGAGAAACGGTCGCTTGCTGCTAAGCTGTGTTTGGTATGATCCGCCATCGCACCTACTATCCGGAACGTGTGGTACCGATGAGGACCTTGGGGAAGCTTCGTTCCCTGCACATGTACTTTTTTTCATGTCTGGACGCGTCCAGACATGAAAAAAAGTACATGTGCAGAGAACGAAGCTTCCCCAAGGTCCTCATCGGTACCACACGTTCCGGATAGTAGGTGCGATGGCGGATCATACCAAACACAGCTTAGCAGCAAGCGACCAGCGGGGTGGGTGTGAAGTTGTTCACGGCCATTGGCTGTACAGAACGAACAAGTGAACGACCATGCTTGGCCATTTAGCCATCCCATATATTTACGCAGAAGCTCCGTATGTTTGTCCTGACAATACAACCGTGTCTAGGATTCTCTGTCTTCTCCTTATTGCGTAGTCTGGCAGGCTCAGTTCTGGCGTAATCGAATAGACGGCCACCGACGACACAGCAACTAGGATGTCTGACAACTTCGTGTTACCCTGCCTACCTTACAATATCCCAATATTCTTTCCAACGGTCTGCAGGCGGCTCAGTAAAGCTACGACCCAAATGAAAATAGTGGCAACGTCGGGTGAAAGACGGTCGAAAACGGCGAAAGTCGCATCATCTGCACAAAAGGAGGCTATCCACTCGCCATTGGTCCTGAACATCTCGAGTGGAATTATTGTAGTCACCGTTGCGGTCGCAAAAGGGCACAAACCTCAGTCGAACACACGGCGTGCTGTACATTAATCGGTGGCGCTAGCAACCCGATCATCGTCAAATCGTTTCAGATGAGGTGTATAGAGGGGCACGCTAGTCTGAGTTGTGTGCTGTTATTTTCTACTGGATGAGTGGGGACGTTCGAATTTCACGCACTAACAGCAGATGTACTCACCGACTGACCCAAAGGGAAAGACGACTCTGGTTAGAGTAGCACGTAATTGGAGACTGTTCAGCTAGGTCTGCTTCAAACAAACTGTAACAACGGAAAACAGAGCTGTGTGCGCTCACCTCGAGTGATGAGTGCTTCAAGATCGGACAACGCCGGCGTCCCGCAGCCTGACTCAAGTTCAGAACTAGATCCAAACGCAAAGCATGCGCCAACCGTCCAGGCTAAGAACAAGTCAAAATAGGCGTATGTTAATAACAACGCCGAAGGATCGGAAGGTTCTTGCGAAGAATGGTCCAAATTTGTGATCAAACGATCCAGTGCTTCCAGGCGAGAATCTACGTCCGGTGCGAACATACAGCCCACCAGTTGGGAGTTGGCGTTCGCAGCCACAAACAAAGCGTGCAGGTTGCCGAGGTCGATGCAAGTCATCTGTAAGTGGAAGCGAAGACAAATAAAGAGTAAGGATATCGCCACGAGCCAGAGGCGGTCAAACAATGACTTGGCAGCGAAGTATAAAAGCCATTACCAGCGAACTCAGCTGCGCTGGTCACTGCTGTCTTCCTGAATGGGGACCCCGAGACGGGCTACATAAATAGTTAGAGACATTGTCAGACACGGCCCAGTCGCGCCCTCAATGGCGTTCGTGCATCCCAGCTATTGCCTTCAATGCATAGCTCCCTTCCCAATTCCCCACTTAACAGTCCATTGACAGTGGCGTATTTACGCACCAATCTATCAGCTCCCGCCTCCAGTGCACAGCTACCTACCTCACCTCCCCAAATTATTGGCGAACGAAACTGTGGCAGCTACAACCACTGTACGACAAGTACATGGTTTTTTACAGCTGACGATGATGATGAAGGATATCGCCCTGACCCTGGTCATTAAATGAGCATGAACCTACATGTTGCACCGAGGATACCTGGTTTCTCAATGTTTGCCTACAACTTAGACAGACAGCAAAACGAGAGTTGCTGGATGGCAACGCCTCAATAACCGAGAGGATTCAACGAGAAAACACGGTGATGAGCACTACTACAGCGAACAAGGACATGCACGTTATCCCATACCGACTCAATGAATCTGTCACGTCCGCCGTCACGCAGATTCAATTGGCGATGCGGCTCGGATCCTCGCTAACCAAGAGCATTCATCCTCCAGTAAGAGGATGAGTTGACGTGCAACTGCTAATAGTAAGTTGTTTAGACAAGATAAAAATGATAAACACCCCAAAGGGGTTAGGTAGAGTTTGGGTGAATATTTCTCGCGATTACACCTAGCAAAGACCTGGTATTATGAAAAGGGCCTCAAGTGACAAGCTGCTTTGTGTTGGTCATGATTGACTAATGAAAACAGGTTTGTTTGGCTGTGAAAAAGCACTAGGCAAGATGCTGCAACAAAAATACGCAATGTCATCTTCGAACGAGTGTCCAACACGATTAAAGAGTGACTTTTTCACCAGTATTAAATGTTTATAATCGATGGAGTTCTGATAGACTGCTGTCACTTCTAAGTAACAAGAGTACTGGGTTAGGTCAATTAGACTTGAGAGTACGCTGCACCGCATTGCACGGATGAAGAGCGTCAGATGCTCTTGTCTATAAATCCCGTACTCATCTGGAAGTCTTCCGTAAACCAGTGTGGCCCACCCAGCTCCACAATGAGGTGGTTGGTGAATCATACAGTTATCCACGGGGACGGGGGAGGCAGCATTAGAAATACATCGACACTAATCTTCGTTGGGTCTACTCATGCAACAGAAATTAATTTTCACAACAGGCTTTTAGTGAGCTTCGGTCTGTGTCAGTAAACTAGAGATTCATTCCAAGTTCCCTCTGATTTACCGTTATTCGACTGAGAAAACAACGCACGTACAAATCAGCTCCTCATCACTCAAGGAGCTGCTCAGTATCTGATCACGAGATGTGGAATCCATGATTCAAGGATGAGTGGCGCTCTATTCTGTCTAGGTTCGAGGTAATCACACTGTTGATCAGCCACCCGTGGCCGAACGGTTAAGTGTTCAAACTACTAGCCAGGAGGTCGCAGGTTCCAGACTCCACGCTGGAGTTTCCCGAGATGCGCACTGCTGATGATTCTCAAAAAGGATGAAACAGCTGTACAGTGCTTCTCGGCTTTCCAGCCTAGACAGGTTACACGGACAGGACAGAATCTCAACTGAGACAAGTCATTTAGCCAACTCAAATGAACAACGAAGTTGGCCGCCATAGGGAGGATTTTCTCTGTGAAGGTGAGGATAGACGGCAGTACAAATAGTTCAATCAAATACTTCGTCTAAAACTGCATCGGGGTCTCATTAGAGCAGTCTTCAAACCGGTTTAGAGAGAAGAACTACCTTTGTTAAGTTGGTCAGTCGAGTTTGTTTCATCTCCAATAACGTGTCCATTTGGCCAGGTCGCACAAGAAACAACGTTTGCGTATTGATTGGTTGTCCTTGTCGGGCAACAGGATTGATAACGCCACGTCTGTAATGAGGTACAGATAGACACAGACAAATAAAAAAGGCTTTCTATTCCACAAAACAAATATAAACCAAATGCAGTTGATAAATTTTTTGAAAAATACCTATTCCGACACAAACCGATCAGATCAGGGTTTAGGAAATGGTAATATAATACATAAATCTTTCGGATGTAGCACCCTTTCGGTGCCTAGCCACCATGCCACTCGAAGCAGGCACGAGGGCCAAGATACTGTCAGCTGGTCCAAACCTACACAGTAGTAGTCGAAATGCCCAGAAGGGGTTCGAACTAAGGAACTTCCAGTCAGTAAGCTCGCACCTTCTACAGTGAGCTCTCTCTCTCGAGCCCAATAATCGCTCAGCTGCAAAACCCTTTCGGTAACTAGCTGCCACGCCGCCCGAAGAAAGCACAAGGACTGATACTGTCAGGTGGTCCAAGCCTAGACGGGAGCAGTCGATATGCCGGGGTTGGGTTCGATCCACGAACCTTCTGGTTACTAAATTCTCACCTTAACCACTGAGCTACCTCATGCTCGGGTGGGATAATTTTGAGTAACCTAATCTGAATGCGACATAATCAATTGGACCAAGTGACCATTGGCCTGCGTACACGTTCGGCTCGCTTTCACACATGAATTGCGCAAAGGCGAACACAGCAAAGCGGAAATACAAGCTTTCTGAAGAACTATATCAAGGTATTGTGGCGACGGAGTTCTTCTGCCAAGCAGAAATCATGGTCCTGTTTCGGTGGGTTTGATCACAAGTGGCGCGGCAACTCAAGACAGCCTGTAATGAACCCCATTGCGTTTATAGAACAATTACAAAAAATTTCGGCAGAGATTTCGTTTTGAGAGTGAAGTCAATCTACGCTGGACAGCCGAGAAGTACCATATAGTTGTCTCATCCTTATTGGGAATCACCTGACGAAACTCAGGGAGTTTCGAATCAGGGACCTTCCGGCCACTCGTCCCCTGCTGCTACAGTAACTACCTTTCAGATAGAAGGCCCACACAAAGTGAATTATTTTGCACGACTCGTGGGGTGGCGAATTATTATAGGTATTATTATTATCGCTGGTTGATCAGATGTTCGTTGATCTGTTCGCCGAGCTTGGCAATCGGCATACAAACGTTTCGTCCCCAGTCGAGGAGACATCGTCAGTGCGCAGTTGAGTGAATGCTTCCCCCGTGCCTGGTTACGTTTGTGTAGTTTCCGGAAAGTAGCTAATATCCTGCAACGTGATTGGTTAGTTGGTATATACTTTTCTTGTACTATTATTGGTTCGATCGTGATTTGCACTGCGTTGCGGTCTGTATGTCTCGTATTCCATTGGTTGTCTATTCGGAACGAGAGCAACAAGTCAACTTTCAGCCTAGCCGCAGAATTCCTCAGCCTTCTCATGTTTCGGGTGATTTTCTGGTTGGTCAAAACGATTAATTGTGCAACCACTGGCAGGAAGGTTCCGAGTTCGAAACCCTGGATTAAGTGAGATGCGCACTGCTGATGATTCCCACAAGGATCAAACAGTTCTTCTCGGCTTTTCAACAAAGATCAGCTTTACTGACAAAATCTCTATTGAAAATTACCAAATTTCCTCCAATCGCAATCAATTGTAATAAAATATTTGAAGGGTCATGGAAGACTGCTTGCGACGTAGCGAGAAACGCCGGACCAGTAACGTGATTCCGCTTGGTGGATGCCCTTTAAATCCGTGGTCCGTTCGTTATTCATTTGTCCTATCGACTTGATTTCCCATGAATTCGGAGAGACCTGCCATCCCCCCGGGCTTCTTGTCACGTGTGTAATCAATTCGCCGCACGACAAATCCGATAGATAAACAGATGATCCATGTTAGGAATACATTTAACGAAGTATTTTCGCTGTTGAGTGGCCTTCATAAACCATGGCGTTGTGAAGAGCATATCGTGAGTGGTAAATAAGATGGACATGAGTAGATCAAGCACACAGATAAGAAGGAATATCCCTTTTCGATACATCCAGACACCAAACATCCCCACAAGGGCAAAAAAGTAGTCGTACTGGTTACGAGAGGAATCAAATTTAAAAAAAAACAGAATAAAACTCAAAACTTCGGCCAAAAACTAACATGGGTGTTCCACCTATGGAATCGTCCTCATTGGTGGGAGGTGGTGATATCGACTCTCGAACATTGGTCTGTGGATCAGGTCCCGCCACGGCTGCAAATGTTGTATTTATTGATAACTTTTTGGGCTCTGACTGTGAAGATCGGTTTCGTTCTGAGGTATCGGAACTATTGGTATCGTTATCAGCTTCCGCTTCACAGCGTGTGAACTCGGCTTGCAGTCGGGCTAACATAACAGGCTTCTCATCGGAGAACAGAGTGCGGAGTCGGCTACCATCGGGACCCAGAGACACGTAGAATTTACCAGCCAGATGAATAGCCGCGTTGCGAACGCCAGGGTTAGCTGAGGCCAGTCCATGCTTGATCAAAGGTAAGATATCGTCTACTCTGAACCTAGAATAAGCAGAGGGATGGATGGAAAGTTATACCAGGTGGACAGCAAGTCTCTTTTGTACATAGATGAAAAAAAGCACAATACACGCACAACAGGCCGATGAGAGTTCTAAAAAAGTTGTGTGTAGAAGCCCGATCTCACCACGTGGTTAAGTAGTCCGTATTGTAGTAAAGTTCTCCTTCGGATGGTTTTCAGCAACCTTACAAGTAGTGCATCAAACCTATACAGTGTGACTTCATTCTTCAAACATAACAATAAGATACTTCACCCAACTGCAATAATGTGCTGTGTCCAGCGTGAGTCTGCTCCAATGTCCTGGGTCATTACTGCGCACAACGGACGATCTGCACAGAGCGTTGACCAATTTTGTTCTCAGCGGTAGAGCCCCTAGAAGGTATACAATCCCAGGCAGCCGACAATGATTTACAAGGATACACCTATTAGACCAACGTCATCCAGTCCTTCGGAAGTTGCATTGACTCTGAATGCATTGTGACAGACGAAGTCAACGCGCGAACTCAAATGGCCAGAATCGTGTTTGCCGATTCGCGACACTGGTGGCATCAAAAAGCTATATCACTGGGTCTCAAAAACGCGTGTACCAGATTAGAATGTGGGTAGTACTGGTGTACAGCCGCTGGAACTGGCCATTTCAGGGCGAAGATATGAGGGACCTTCAGGTATTGACCGCCGATGTCCAAGAACCATAGCTTGAATCGGCTGGACAATGATGTGATCAAGAAATGGGTCCTCAATGAAGCAGAAGGAACTTCATTAAACAATGCATCAGACGCTGCAAGATTATCATCATCATCAACACAGACAGAAACAACAATTGTGACACTGATGCTTCGCTGCCGCACAGCCACAACGTTCACCTAATTATATTTAAAGCCTTAGAGTGGAGAGAAAAGTGTGGGTGATGGGGGTGACCTGGTGATTGCTTATGTCAGGCATTCTGAGGTGCATACACACCAAACCGCTCAATCACACAATCTGGAAAGAAGCTGGCGGCACGAACGCCACTGACATCAGTCGATCGCAATGTCTCCAAACAATTGCAGAGGACTCCGTCCTGGAAGGCACACCACACCAACAACACCCAAACTCTTCGTAAGCTATTTCACACCCTCCTGTCAAGTCATACGTTGTCCACCTCGCGGTTTCCGTCATTCTAAACGAGGCACGGAGAACAACACACATCTCGGTAGGCGGTGCTTCGCCATGAGTAGCAGTTGGGGCCGAGTTGCCGCAGTTGGTGGTGATGGATGTTTCTGGCGACTGAAGTGCCTGCGGCAGAACCAAATACCCGTTTTCTAATTACTCCATTAGGAAATTGTTGATGCCATTCGACACCAGCAACACTTCTGAGGTATCGGTGGCAAAAAATCGTTCAGCTGTAACACCCTTTCGGTGCCTAACTGTCATGCCACCCGAAGGAAGCACGAGGGCTGGGATACTGTCAGCTTGCCGAAGCCTAGACAGGGGAAGTCGAGAGCCAGAGGTCGGGTTCGAACCTGGACCTTCCGGTCAGTAAATTCGCGCGCTAACCACTGGGTCATCTTGCCATCCGGTGATCAGAAAAACCTGGAGACGTCTTATATTATCTGGTGCTGCAATATAAGATGGCTGGGCCATTTGTTACGCATGTCGAGTTACCGCCTGCCTAGGAGAGAGTTGTTTTACGTACCTGATTCGGGACATCGGAGACCCACAAGTGGGCAGAAGAAGACATGACAGGGGGGAATCAAGAATGTTACAAGGAGTCTGGTGTTGCTCGCCTTCTGGGATGGAGTCCACGTAACCCTGTGCTTGGCTGAAGACACTGAACGATATGGTTGTCAGTTTCCATCCAGATTGTCTGACTATTGCAGGTGTAGATACTCCGGATATCTTTTGTAGACTAGCCCCTCCATCCCCCATTTCTTTCTCCTTTCGATTACAAGGCTTTATTCAAACAAACTGACATGACTGTACGGCAGTGAAGCATCATTGTTCCTTTCTGGTGTTGCTGTCGATGTTATGGTAATGATGATCCACATTTTCACCTAGCCTACTACCCGGCGGCGCTATTCTGAACACCGCCACGTAAGCAGCATTATCCACGTTAATTCAGTGCCAAGTTTGTCCGGCATGTATCCAAACTACTGTGGATATCGTCATTGTACGATTTCGGGAAAAGGGAGCAGATTGACTGTCCAATTAGCTGTATGCGTCGAGGATCCCAAAAACGAGTCTTGGTGGCGAGGTTCACATTTAGGCGAGTCAAGAGAGCGTCCAACTTAGCAATCGGTCCGCTGGAGTTATCGATCTGGCGGCTGATTTCCTCTTCTGATCCTCGAAAGATGCTTGATTATAGTAGTAAGGTGCTGCTTCGCCCCATGGTCCACTACCAATTTGCCCAGAGAATTGCGGAGCACGGACGGCTGAGCATGTTATTGGTCCGAAGATAGACGGGTTGGACGAAAGATAATCGAGAAGTCACCGGTATCCGAAGTCACCTCCATATCCAAAGCCAGTTCCAGTGACCTCTATGCATGCGGCGAGTATCCTAGTGCCATATCGGATCCAAAGCGACCATATCCGTGAAGCTGTGTCATTTAATGGGGAGCAGGATTATCACGGATCCAAAGCGACCATATCCGTGAAGCTAAGTGTCATTTAATGGGGAGCAGGATTATCGTTAGGGTCAGCGTGGTGGGGCGAACAAGAGGTTCCAACACCTCGAACTTTAATGCACCGTCTATTGAAGCCCAGAGGGGCAGGTCATTTCCAGTGGACAGTTATGATTGAGGCGCGAAGCAACTGATAAGACTTGAGGTTCGAGACCAATCTTGGCTTCTCGACTGCCAGGCTTTGGCCACCTGGCTGTATCTCAGTCCTCATGTATCCTTCGTGTTGCTGGGCAGCTACGAACCGATAGGGTGCCACGGCTGAACAGTTAGCACCCTTTAGTACCATGAAGTGTGATGTTCTGGCTCCCGACATCCAAGATGTGAATACTACCACATTTCACCTCTAAGTCTGACGTGAGCAGTTTGATTACTCGTCGTCCTTGTCTCTGAGCCAACTCGGGACGCCGCGAATTTCGTACTAAGAATGGAAGCCTGGATAAACTTTAGAATCCGAGACACGCATAGTGACGTTGGACGAGGAGCGGATCACCAGCTTCCCCGTGGTTTCATACCTTTTGTTCGTTCCCCACTTGGGTGCCATGAACGTCCCCACATCAGTGTAACTGCTAACACGGCCGCAAAACATGCGTAGGACCGGTGAGCCGTTAGATGCTCTGGAACCAAGACGCTGCAGCCGACTCACCCAGTACCGGTCGAAGCGACAAAAGATGGCCGCGTTCTAGCTACTCTGCTGCACAGCATTCGCTCACGTGTATCCGGAGAAGTGTAGAACCCGAGAAGTTATAAATGTCTGAACAAAATCATTTGTACTAACCGGTTTTCCCGCAGAAGTTCGCGACATCCGGGATTTCCAACGAACTGGAAAAGTGCAGGTACTTGAAATTCAAAAGTTGGAAAAAACATTACTTTACCATCCTAGTGTCAAACGAAAACAAACTCACCGTGCTTTAGTGACCACTGAAGCCATCCACTCAAGAGACACTGCAAGCACAGCCGGGACGGTTATTCCAAAGAGAATCGGTAGCATTTGAGCCAATACGACATCTGTAGAAGTCAGTCTGAACATGAGATCGAGTATTTCTTGGGCCAGTTTACGAGTTTTGTTCAAATTAGGAATCGTGGCCTCACAAACCAAGTGAAACAAACGGTCGGACAGGAGTTGGCCTAGCTTCTGTAGACGTTTCAGCACATGGGAAACGATTTCCAAGGATAAGTTACGTACCTATTGATGAAAAATGGGTAGGCGAGTGCCATTAACAAACGAAAGAGGTTTGTAACTGTCGAAAATATCGGTTTGCAAGTGGCGAATCGATTACGAACTTCGTACGAAGCAGTAATTCAATAGGAGCTTTAGATGGTGGGCTAGCAAGTTCATTCGTTCAAACAGCATCATCCGTAACGTTTAGGCGTGAAATTCTCGTCTCAAATACTCAGTTCCCCCTTGACCTCCCCACATACAAAAAGAAGACGCCCGAGGGGAAAGACCCCGGAAAGTGTACAGTGTACAGTTTCCAACTGGCATCCCTCCATGAGGAACTAAGACCTCCAGAGCTGGAGATGTGATATTTTCTGGAATTCTAACAGGTCGGTTCACTTCAGAAGGGGGGACATCAAACAGTGACCACCAAACGGCAGTGTTCTAAAAATGATCACTGGCTCATGATGAGCAGTTGTAATCACACCAGTATGTACTCCTTCACCGAAATTAATTTATTTCGCCGACTGCCTACACAGGTGTTACAGTAAGAATTCTAAAAAGTAAGGCTCCGATACACTATGAGACAACGTACAATAAAAGAAAATTTGGCGGTTCCACGTGAATTATTATCGTTCAGCTGTAATACCCTTTCGTGCCTACAATAGACGAGCTGGTCACACTGCATAGGTTGCGCTGGCTTGGCGACGTATTCCGTATGCCAGTTGACCGGCTTCCCTGAAGGGTTCTTTTTGCAGAGCCACCTTGAGGGTGAAAAAGAGCCAGGGGATGTCAAAGAATGACTTGACAACGAACTGTGAAAGCCATTACCAGCAAGCTCAGGTGCATTGCCGTCGTTGACGCCCCCCTTGATGGGAATCCCGAGACGGGCCACATCATTGGTTAGAGACGTTGTCAGACATGGCCAAGTCGCGCCCTCACTGGCGCCCATGCATCCAAGCTATTACCTTCAATGCGTAGTTTCCCTCCTGATAATCCTAGTGTAGGGTTCATCGACACTGTAGTTCTCTCCTCAATTGTATTGGGTACTGACATTAACTCTGCTCTTTCAGATCCAGTAGCAAACACTTGTATTAAGTTGCTTCTAGAGGCACCCATAGTGGCCCTCTGAAATATAAAACCTGACACACCCCAGACATATCTCAGTGTTCAGGATGATAAAAATATAATCTTCAGCTGTACACTTTCGCTGCCTAGCTGCGATGACAATACAATGACAATAGTCCAGCTGTAGTACCCTTTCGGTGCCTAGCTGCCATGCCACCCAAAGGAAGCACGAGGGCTGGGATACTGTCAGGTTGCCCAAGCCTAGACAGGGGAAGTCGAGAGGCAGAGGTCGGGTTCGAACCATGGACCTTCCGGTCAGTAAATCCGCGCTCTAACCACTGGGCCATCTTTCGGCAATTAATTGGAACACGGTAAATTTATCACAGCATCTTATCGTGATTATTTTTCAAAAGCGAATATCGTAGCAACTGGAACATGACGCGGCCTGGTGCAGCACATTCAGTTGCCTGGAAACACCAAAAACGGAAGATTCAGCTGGGTTCCGGGTGAGTCTCTCGCAAAACCAAATTGATTTGCAAATTAGTGTATTTATCGAGCTATTTCTCGTTCAAATGACCTCGAGGACAGGCTGATGACCAATCGATACGTTAACTCAGTAATATCAGGCTTGGTTCTGTCGCAGGTTTGCCAGAGCACTGGATATGTAGCGTTCCCACTTGAGACAAAGCAAAATATTCCGGTGGATACTCATTGAAGGCGATCAAAACGGTCGGATACATCTTAAATTTTGGCAGAAAAGGATGGGCGAAAAACGGTTTCGATAACCGAATCCAGTTCATTCATAAGCGGATGTGTACTAAGTGTACTTAGCCAACACTGCCGGTGAAAAACCACACGTGAACGGAGTGAACACTCCCTACTCATAAGTGACTGCAGTCAATAACTGTTCAATAAAAGTGGCGGGTGTGACGCGCAGCTGTGGATATCTTTTGGGGTGTGGTATTCTAGTGTTTCTACCGAGGAAGACGGTAGCTGCCAACGTGATCGGATTTGTGGGTTAAGGATTCTCTTTTTAAATGAAAGGTTTTGTCTGATGCCCTACGAAAGCGTTTCCGTTCAGCACACGTCCAGACGAGGACCCTGTGGGTTGTGCGAGTATACGTGCGCACGCCATAGAGTATTCCTACCTCGTCCATCGAGGCGGATCAGTTTTACTGATCCACTTTCACACCAGACTCCAGCGACGCTCCGGGGGCGTCAGTGGTTAAACCTCGAAATCTTTCGCATACATTCTGCTCAAAGCACCACTCATAGGACCATTTAGTGGCGTGAAGGACAGTTCAGCCTTGTACGCCTTGAACTTGATAGCCCGGCTAACGTAACGCAGTAGCCGTAAATGCGTCTAGTGTCATCCCGACCCAAAGCTGTCACTTTGTCGTGGTGGTTATATGTTCCACATTCCCGTTTTCCGGTGATCGAAACTGTAGAAGCTGGAACCAATGTGCCTATGGTATACGGTTTATAGCTGAGAAACTGAATTGAATTGAAATGTCTAGTGTCAAGGGTTGGGAAGCATTCCTGGTTTACAAGTATGCCGTGCCCGTATGAGGCAGCTCATCTAGCTATGAATCCCACGTGACCGTCAGGATTTCTGTCTGTAGGTCCTAATAGCTCTTTGCAGTCGACAACGGCCATATTCCGGCACACCGTTTCAACGACCGTGCCAAACTGAGTGACAATATTTGAACACGTGAAGATAGGACAGTCGGATAAAAATGAGACCCAAACCCAAAGGTACTGATCGCATCTCTGTTCAGCAATTTATATTTAGCTTGCTGCCTTGCAAGTTACAAATTCTTGGTGTGCAATGTCAACTGAAAGTCGGGAGACACCGGAGTTATTCATTGGACCACCGGGAATGTGATATAACTCAATCTTTTGGTCGAGATTTACATTCTAGTGGAGTGAAACACAAGTTAGAAGGTGTACCCATTTAGGTTGTATCACCGAAGGATCCGACAGCAGTACAGCTGGCGCCCGTTTACTCAGCGGAGTACGTCGGAAGCGATTTTGATCGCATCGGTATAAATGGGAAATCCCGTTATCACGGCAGAAGTATAGGACCGGAAACAAAAGCCTTGACTGATGGCACCGGACATGAAACACTCGGCTGGAAGTCTCTGATAAGCCTCCGGAGGTTCGTGTGAATCGATATAGCGCGCTTTTCGAAAATATCCGAAGTCACCAGAACACTCAGAACCGTTCGACACTGCCATAGTGAACAAGACACCAAAACAAACAACAGCCAGCTGATAAATCCACAACACAGCTTCGAGTCAAGAACTCTGGCCATAGTGAACAAGACACCAAAACAAACATTAGCCAACTGATAAATCCACAAAACAGCTTCGAGTCAAGAACTTTTTTATCGAAGAAACTGACAGTCGGACCAAGAGGTGGGATGAAAAAATTTCTCACCTGCAAATTGATGTCGTTTAAACGGTTGCTGTGAACGAAGAAATACAGAATTCGGATCGCTGTTTCGCCCGAAGGAGGCTCAGAATCGACTTTGGTCTTGACGCCCTCCGCGGCTGCCAAGCGTAATTTCCAATTCGTGTCCGTCAACTGTTCCAGCGAAATGCCGGCGAAATAGCTGACGAGAGGACGTGAATGCATTGGGTGGTGAGAAGCAATAAGCAGTGAAATCTAGAAAGAAGTCACGTTTAAAAATGACATCTGGTTCCACAATCGTAAAATATATGGGTTAGAATTACGGTGCCAGGTCTCTGAACCCACATACACCCCTTTAAAACACTCCTCGTTTCACCGCAAAATTACCAGACAAACACGATGAAAGAAGTACGCTTACTTGGCTAGGCCATCTCTGGCTTGCTCTAAAGTCTGATAATCCTCGGTTCCTGATGGGTTAGATTCCTGTCGCTGCTTCTGTTTCTGCTTCGCTGGCCTCGTTGTTTTCGTCTGTTTCGATTCGGCCCGTATCGGCGTGGGAAATGTGGCATCTTTCTGTTTCTGCTTTCGTCGAGTTCCGGCTGCCGGTGATGGTTGTGCAGCAACTGTGCGAAACCAGGAGATGGGGTGGAGAGTCAGTGCAAACCAATGCAAAAGGATTCCGTTTGACAAGGATAAGAGCAACGGAGGAACTTACTCTCATTGCCTGAAGAAGATGAGCTGTCCCTGCTTCTTTTTGGATTTCCTGTTCGATCGGTGGCAGCCTCCCTTGCATTTTGTCGTGGTTTTTGCTCGGCAGTGGAAATTCGCTTTTGCATATCAGTCTTCAGCAGATCGTAGGCCAACTCCACTTTGAGACAACGTTGCCCATCCAGGTGCCCTTCTGTGAGGGAAGCAAACTGACCGGGATTGGAATCCAAGAACAAGCGGACAGCAGCAAGTGTTTGAAAGCTAGCCTCCCGACATTCTGCAGAGCGATGCTGTGACAGGGACTGCAAGGGTGCCAACAGAGGTTTGACATGTCGAACACGTTGTGTCGAAACGATGGACTCGACCTCGGCAAGAGGAGAACTACGGGTTACTAGGGCGTGTGTGAGCACATCAGCGCATGTTGCTTGGACGCTCGGAGATGGACTAGCGAGCCCGTTAATTAGGACGGTAACCGCCGATTCCAGTGACATCTATAAAGATATGGCAGAGAAAAGAGTGAAAGATCATGCAGGAAATTGCTGCTGTGGACACAACAAACATAGAATCCGCGAATTCACTTCAATTCATACCGCAACAGTTCAGTATGATGTCGACTGTAAAAAACAAACACCGAACGAAGGTGACTATTGTTCACAGCAGCATACGGCAATTTGAAACTTCCCACATAAGTAATTCTTTGAAGTATCTTGTTTTCAAGGTGTCACTGGAATCGTTCAGCTGTAGCATCCTTTCGGTGCCTAACTGCCATGCCACCCGAAGGTTGCATGCACGAGGGTTGGGATACTAATAGGTTGCCCAAGCCTAGACAGGGGAAGTCGAGAGGCAGAGGTTGGGTTCGAACCACGGACCTTCCGGTCAGTAAATTCGCGCTCTAACCACTTGGGCCATCTCGCCCCCAAGTGTCACTGGACTCAATCACGAATAGTTGTCTCTGTAAGGTCTGATACAGTGGTCCCTATTCTCAAGAAAACAAGAAACACATTCACCGGGAAGACGATCCCTCCCTTCCAAAATGACTGAGTTACACCTGAGTTACCACAATGGGAATGCCCTATGCTACAAATCTAGCTTTATAGATTAACTACGGCTCTAAAGGAGCAGAATGTGTTTGGTTCTCAGTTTCAAGTGACTCAGTGGTTGAGGCGCGAGCTTACTAAACCGAAGGCCCGTGATTCGAGCCCCTCACCCTCAGTATTTCGACTGCTCCCGTCCAGGCTTCGAGGGTACCTCATCCATCGTGCATCCTTTGAATGTCACGACATCAAGGTGTTACGGCATTAGTGTCGACATTGATGTTGCCGTCGCTGATGACGACGATTTTCTAACTAGTAGGAAGGTGGTGACGACACAGGCTACGCTGGTGTCTCTTCATCCGGTTTGATAGTAAGCCTTGAACCTGCCATCGTCGTTTGTCACTGCTACGACGATGAGCTATAAAAAGGCGGTAGCTGCAGGTCAGACTAGTAAAACTCGCTCGGCATTTTCTCCGCTGGCAGTCATTTGTTTTTTTTTCACCCACATAAGTTGAACACGTGAGCTCATCCACCCAGTTCTATGGCAAACGAGCTCCTGGAGCAGTGAATGACGTTCGTGCTAGGTTAACGACTGTATGGATATGACTATTGCAAGAAATGGACCACTGGAAAGGCTTCAACCTTCCGTTTCCATCCTTCCAGAGGCCTGGTATGAACTAACAGTGGTAGGCTACTTAGAGTCGTAGTAAAAGACAGTCACAAAGAAATGCGCACTCACCAGATCGACCACCGTTTGCGAAGCAGAACGTAGAGCTTGAACCGTGCCCTGATTATTCTCTTTGCACCTGTTCAAACATACAGACAGTGTACGCTCTGCGTGCGGAGTGAAATTTTTTCGTAACCCTTGGGCTAGTTGCTGCAGAATTCCGACGGCCCGCAATACGAGCTGTCGATGTTTGTCCGATTCCACCACCTGGATGAAGTAGGGTAGTGGATTATGGGACCAGAATTAGACCAATTGCGGTAGTAACGTGCAAACTCCGAAAAACCAGTTGAATTGGACCCGATGGGAGCATGATTGCAATGATAACCGTAAGGAAGCAAGTGTGTTGAGTGTGCAATCATGAGAATACATGATCACAGAAAGCCTGGTTTTTTCACACAGCGACCGACCCGGAGAAATAGGAAAATGGTATTCTGATGTTACACTTCCAGTAACGGTCGGATGCGCAGCAAAAAACCACAGCGAACAACATTGCCCACTGATAGACATGAGCAACTTACAAGTCGATATTACAACGGGCAGAGGATGTTGGAAACCAAAGTAGAGCGCTTCCTTTCTATGTAAAAAAAACATCAGAGAATTGATACATTGGGGGAAAAACGATATCCGCTGTTCGTAATCAGTTTACACGTTGAAAAGAAAGCAATCTCTTCTTCCCAATAAACCTGCATCCAAGAAACACCTCCAAGGCAACCGTCCGTCCGAATTAGTGCACTCGAAATGGGGACATCACATGCCAGCGAAATTAGCCACTAATCGAGCAGGATATACCTAACTTCTTAAGTAGAAACAAAACAAACTGGAATGAGCCACTTTAGGATGAGAAAATTAGGTTTTACACACCTCGCTGAAAAATACAACGTCTCAACAGTATTCATAAGGTTGATGGAAGCTCCGGGTAGCTCATTTCCAGTACCACCCTACTTAGGTTTCGTCATGTTGACCTAGTCCTTGAATTCTCACTGATATTGTCCATAGTTTAACACGACTTTAGCGAAATGCACTCATTTGCAAACAAATTTGGTTTTGCGGGAGACTCACCTGGAACCCAGGTTAATCTCTCGTTTAGGATGTTTTCCAGACTCCCGCGTTTGGTGCTTTCTCTTTTGGTCTGATTCGATCAGAATCACCATCCGAGGATAGGAAGACAAGGACTGCTCAATGAGACTAATATGGCTACCAATTCCACAGATCCCGGTGCAACTCACAAAAAAACGAAAAATTGTCTGGCAAGTACAAAGTATCCCTGGCGCTCCTTGATTGGACGGTCTACAAGGGTCGGCACCTTCGGCTCAGATAACCAAGACAGTTGTGCATTTGTTCGCCTGTTCAAACATGACAATTCGGGGGCGCCTATCCTGAGATGGTGAAGTATTCGTAACACGCACGTCTAGTTTGTGGGATGTGCGGGGTTCAGATCCCACCACAAGCAAGAACACGCATTGCTGACGAGGACTGACAGGCAAAGTTCGAGTTCAGTGTTCAGTGCGAACTAACTAGACTGATCCCATCAGGAGAGGCAAGTGCCGTTAAAACGAGAGTAATATGGATACATTTTCAGCGGAACCTCTGGAAACTACTCACAAGCATCGATTATAAGTCATTGTCAGTTCACGCAACGAATTTTTCCAACCAGGAGTGGGGACGCCTTTGGCGAACAGCCAATAGGTCACTTATACAAACGACAAAGATTGTTTGTTCCTGTTTTTTGCCCGTAAAAGCAAATAGGCCACAACTTTGGCTTATTAAAAACATAATTTAACGATGAACAGGAACTATCACCTTTTTGGGAACTACCCATCGGAACAGGATGAAAGGCGTACAAAGCCCATGGAACTGCGAAAGAGGTGCTGCACCGAAGGTGGGTAGCTATGTTTCAGTTGAAGGTTTGAAGGTTCGACCACGTGTTAAACTCTCGAAAAAGACTGTCCCCAGTGTCTCATGACTCAAAATACCAGCCCAAGAAATAACAGGATGCGGAATTCGTCCCCTAAACTTTCATGTAACTAGTACATTAGTTAGCTGTCTGCAAAATGGCTCCAAGACAACGTCGATTCCCCTAGGAGATTGGGGATCCCGTTACATGATTTTCGCCCGTATGGTAAACAACTACCACGTTTTTCCTTTTTTGATCTGTCCTTTTCAGATCAGACGCCCTGTGATTGGTCTCTCGTGAGTCCTTAGAATGGTTAGCTTGCTTCCATAAGAAAACAGGTAATGACGGAGATCACCTTTGGTAAGTCCATTTCACTGACCTTCAGAGTTCTGACTAAACAATGAGTTCCTGCTCGAGGTAGACTTCTTGAAAAGATCAATCAGAAGTGATCTCATTTTTAAAACACACTGCAAAGAACCGCCAAAGTTGTCTTCTGCGAGTTGGTGCTTTCGAAACACACATGATTGGCCGGAAACGGTGATGGTTTTTCACAGCTGCTATCTCCACAGATGGATAGATAAAAATTGCATAGCCTCTGGAGATCGCTCTATCGCCTGACGATGCCACACCATGCAAACCAGTATCAAAATCTTTGTGTGCCGAATCAACACAGCCTTAGAAATCCTCAATACCGGAATGGTCCTCACTGAACAGAGCCCGCAACGGGGCGGAAATAGTTACAATGAGACACAAATGAGACCTTGGTGCAATTCTAGCTTCTTTTCCGTAAGGTAGTGGTTTCTCAACGGAGTTTCACCAACTTCTAACGTCGTGACGATGTCCAAGAACGATAAAGGTGGTAGAGTGCCTGTCATATAGCAGGTTACAAAGGACCAGAATATGACAGCATTAAGTTCGGTGTACCATGTAAACGAAAACGTCCAACAGGTCCACTGGGTAATGTGCATTTTGCTGTCCATGACTGAGCTTAAGAAAGGGATAGCAACTATTTGATTGTACAAAATTTGTTCACACACAAGAGTAACAACATGCAATTTCTACGAGAGGAGCCACCAACCTGAAGGAGAGCCTTTATGAGTGGCCCATAGTTGCCAGTTGGAAGGACTGGTAGCTCAAGGTGCTTCGCAATTTGATCCAGCGTATCTCCACGTTCACGCCATTGTACGGATTCCTGCAAGTGGGAGGGAAATTATGCGTCAATGACACCAAATTAATCCAAGTTGACTGAAAAGAAATAAATTGTTCAGTTGTAACACCCTTTCGGTGCCTAGCTGCCATGCCACCAGAAGGAAGCACGAGGGCTGGGATACTGCCGGATTGCCCAAGCCTAGACAGGGAAGTCGAGAGGCAGAGGCGGGGTTCGAACCACGGACCTTCCGGTCAGTAAATTCGCGCTCTAACCACTTGGGCCATCTCGTCCCATGACTGAAAAGAAGGAACGACACATTAGGTAGTCCGTGAGTAAGACAAAACATTAGAGTTTTCTGAGTCCCATGCGTCTCACGAAATCCATGGGAAACTATCTTCCATGCAGGAATGTTCAGCGACAACGGAACCAATACAACCGGCAGTGTTGAGCCAAGTCCTGTATTGGAACAGGATAGCGTGTTAGAACGCCGAATACTCTGGCATTTCAATTCTCCGGTGTGTAGCCACAAAGATGTTTGGGAGTGTATGAGTGTACGGTCAGTTTGTCATGTCTTGAAGGCTGTTGCGCAGGAACAACCCCCAACTGACGACACACCGGTGGAGGTGGAGTGAATTCTCAACAATAGACTTTTAGTTTCGGTGCCTACAGACCCCACCCAGTGTACAATCGACGTAATACTGCTTCAAGAAAACTCCTGGATAGGTAGTGGGGAAATTGGCTTGCACCAGCACTGCACACTTGCTTGCGGGCAGGTACATCACCTTTTGGAAAACATGGTCAGGAGAGTAGTTGCCGAACTTGAAAATCAGACAGATATGGTTGACACCGATGAGCGATCCGAAGGCTGACAACTTGATGTTAATAACAGACTAATTGTCCCCAAGAGGTCTGTCGCCCAAGAGGATGGTAGCACAAGTATCTCCAGGAAGTGACGGGCGCGTTCATCTAGTAAAGGTCGGGACACTCGAATGAATATTATCGAGAAATATAAGAAAAGTTCGTTTGTTAGAAGGTGAAGACCACCTGCCCTGCTCCAGAATTTTTCCTCACCGTCGCATAGTTCTTTACGAAGCCACTTTTGGCTCTAGCTGTGAAAAAAGCCATGCTATATTTAGGGGTCGGTGTGAACTGAACTTCCTTGATGTGTATGGTTGTCATTGCGCTCTTGAATGGCGTGCTGCTTCATTTGTTTATTTCTCGTTAACTTTTCTCATCACGGAGTCCCCCAAACAGAATTGTTGCCTTGTTTATACTGGCCCGTTTTTTTTTGCTTTCATCGGTGAACTGCATGACTGGCCTCTATTTTATCGACGCTACGTGTATCTGCCTTCTCACCCGTTTGTAATGGAAATCAAACTCCAGGTCCGTCCTCATTTTCATTCGCTTTGTTACCTTTGGCACCGCATTAAACTTTGTTCATCATGACCGTAGTCCGGTTAACCTTACAAGAGTGCCAGAGCGTAGTATTAAGGAGGTGGTCATCGCGAACAATACTGTTAGACAGAGGGTTTGCGTTATCAGTTACCAGACTACAGTTCTACTTCGTTTTACAATCCGCAAGTGTGCATGAACGAATGGTCCAATCGCCCAAACAAAGCAAGGACAAGTGTTTGTTACAAACAGAAAGCGAATGAAGTGTGTGAGAGTGACGGATAACATACAGGGACGCCATTTAATTCTAGATTAGGTCTAGTGGTTGAAAGTTCTTGACCAACGACAGGTATCAACTTGGATGAAATTTGTAGTTGAACCATAGGCTTTTGGATATCATATTAGGCTTGGAACACCCTTAAGTATGAACCAGCTGCTCACATTCGCAGCATATACTCCCGTCAGGGAAACTTATATAGTGTTCTGTGTCGGCTGCATTCCAACAGAACCTCAGGAAAGAAGCCATGGTAACAAAGACTCTTGCTCACAGGGAACGCAGCATCTACTTCTCCACCCTGCTAACTGATTCTGCAGTTCTCCACCGATGGGCATATAATTGGATGGGTTTATCGGAGTGTGGAGAGTGTTAAACAGCAAACCAGTTGTGCGAGGGAACCCAGTTCAGAGACAAAACTCACCAGTTTGGAAAGCAAGACATCATCAATTTTGTTGAACAACGATGCTCCACCAGACATTGTACATGCTGAAATGAAAACAACACTGGAAAGCTAGTTTTATCGAAGCAGAAATGACTGGTTCCGAAGAACATAGGTCTTGAGCAGATACTGAGATGGGCATAACCAAGACTGGACATGAGATCAACTAAAGGGGTAACAAGGACGACGAAACAAATGTGAAAAAATACGGGGAATAGCAATAGCCGGCATTCGACGCACCCACTAGCTCCGTGTGCCCCACACACAGGTTCGTACGGTACTTACAGAGACTAGTGAGCAACAAAGAACTCTTATGCGAATGGAACTGTTCCTTCGTATTTTTTTCATTCGGTAAAAAAAAATTTAGTTGGGCTAGCTAGCTGCAGTGTGCGAAGAAACGACAACGGATAATGTGAGACGAAGTGGGAAAATAAACACAATAAAACTTCACGACCTCTTGCTAGCCCATCCCATGGAGATGACTTAATTACGACAAACTAGCGGGAAGTGAGGGATAAGGGATATGATCGACCAGCGATCCACCAGCCTTGGAATTTTCAGTGCGATTATCTTATTCCAGTGTCGAACTTTTTTAGCAACAACCACAGACTGTCTGATTATCATCATAAGCTGTGAATCCGCGTACACATTTTACAATGGCTATAGCTGCCATGGTTTTGCTCGCCAATGATCTGGGGAGAAAGGGGTGAAAAGCCACGCGTTAATGTCAGTACCCAATAGAATTAAGGAGTGAACTAGAATGTCGGTGAACCCTACACTGGGATTAACTACGCATTGAAGGTAATAGCTTGGATGTAGCTTGGATGCATGAGCGCCATTGAGGGCGCGACTTGGCCATGTTTGAAAACGTCTCTAACCGTTGATGTGGCCCGTCTCGGGATTCCCATCACGGAGGGGGACGCCAACGACGACAACGCAGCTGAGTTTGCTAGTAATGGCTTTCACAGTTCGCTGTCAAGTCATTGTTTGACCTCCCCTGGCTCTGTTCCACCCTTCGCGTGCCTCTGCAAAAAGAACCCTTCAGGGAAGTCGGTCAACTGGCATACGGAACACGTGGCCCAGCCAAGAAGGAACTCTCCCGTGATAGATGAATTACTCACGCTTCATAGGCTGCGCTGGTTGGGACATGTACTCCGCATGCCAGAAGACCATCTGCACCACAGAGCTCTTTCGCCCAGCCCTGTGCTGAGTGGAAGAGACCGAGAGGTGGACAGTGTATGACCTGGCAACGAAGTATGAAAACGCTAACCAGTAAACTTAGTTGGGTGGGCAACTGCCGCCCTCCTGGATGGCGACCCGACTCAAATCACCAGTGGTTAATGACACTGGCAGAAATGGCCCAATCGCGCAGTGAGTGGCGCTCGTGCATCAAAGCTATCGCCTTCAATGCGTAGCTACCCAAATTCCGAACAAACTGAACATACGTTCGCCTCCAAGGCTTCGTTGTACGTTCCACATTCCCGTTTTCCGGTGATGGAAACTGTAGCAGCTGGAACCAATGTGCCTATGGTACACGGTTTATAGCTGATAAATTGAAGTTAATTGATTGAATTTCTTCTTTCCACGGGATATCAAGCTTTACATTCCATCCGCCTGTATGCACTATCTCTACAGGCTGAATTGCAGGAGGCCAGCTGAACTGTTCTTCGAAGTGTTCGGCCCATCTTTTCAGTCGACGTTTTTGCGAGTGAATTAATGAGCCTTTTTTCACTCATCGTTTTGCTTACCTTTACTCTCCTAGGGCCAGTCGATCGTTTCCCGTAGCAAAAGCCTTCTCGATCTCCCGAGCTTTCGATATCCACCAGGGCTCTAGGTATTTCCTTAGACTCTTCACTATTTAGCGTTTGAGAGATTTGCGTGCGCCGTCGTACTCGTTGCCTGCTGACACAGCTTTTCTGACATCAATCATGGATGGCAATCTCGAAGACATCCAGTGGCTTTGTGGTCGAATCGGAGAAGTCGGACAGACAGCACTGGACCCTGCTAACATAGCTCCTTTCACATCTTGCCACGCTTTATCCAGGTGCTCACTGCCAGTACAGTATTGGTTTACGGCGGAGAGTTGTTGGGCTAGCTCAGATCGATACTGTTGAGCTATGGTAGTTCTTCAAAGATAGTGGATTGGCATGCTTCTTGCTGAATTGCGAGGGCCTGAAGGAAAACGAACCGTCAGGCGTGCACGCACCATGGCGTGATCGGAATCAAATGGTATGCCCCAGAAGGAACGACAGTCTTCAATTGTGACTCTTCACCGGTGGCTGATCGCTACGTGGTCCAACTGGGTCCACGGTTGATTTGCAGTTGGTGGCCGCCAGGTTAAGCGGTGCGAAACAGTCGAGGTCAGCACACAATTGGAGGAGTCGACCTCCGTTGTTTGTGCGGCGAGCATCGATTCCGAATCGACCACCCAAATGCAATTCTAAGGAGCTCAGACGACCGACTTGGGCATTCACAACGCCCGCAAGTATCACATTGTCAGTGCTTCTTGCTTGACGAGGTAGCCCGGATAACCCTCGATAGAAAGTATCACTCCAAGAGCATAAGCCGTCAAGAGCCGACCTTTTCTAACCTGTCCTTTTTCGGGGGAAAGCAGCATCGCTGCTTCCATAAATATGCACGTGCTGGTCGCCTGGGGGAAACGCCTTACAGTCTTCAGACTCATATCGCAGGGGATAGTATGACTTTAGCCCCAGACCGCCGCGTAGTACGATTACTCGTAATACGGGGTCTCGCTGCTCTTGGTTTGACAGCTCCCTTTTGGTCTTCCTGGCATGGTTGCACCTTGTGGAACAAAGTTCCAGCCAGTGTAGCCCGCGGGATCATTGCAGCACTCAAGCCCGACCACCACGTCAAGGTGGCAGCTTTAGGTCGACAGGAAATCGAACTGTCAAATGTGCTCGCTCCATGGAGTGGACAGAGACAAGTTGCGCCCAAGAAGTCTTGAACTGTAGCTCTCCAACTTTGGCTGATAGCCTCGTGGTCCACTTGGGTCCACGGTTGATTTGGACTGAGTGACCGCCAGGTTACCCAATGCGGACGTTTATGTTGAAAAATTGTGCTGGCCAGAAACAGTTGATGATCAATACACAACTGAAAGAGTCGCTCACTGTTGTCTGTACGGCGAGTATCGACTTCGAATCAACCACTCACATGTGACTCCAAGAAGTTCAGACGACCGACTTCGATATCCATGTCGCCCGCAAGGATGACAACATCAGTCAGGCCGTCAACCAAACGATACCATTAGTGTTGACTTTGAAGAAGCTTTCCATATAGTATCACATACCCAGCGATTGAACAAACTCCAAAACAAAAATATCGTAGTTTCATTTGTCGAGTGGGTTTCCTATTCGGAAGGGCATTCTCAGTTAGAGGGAGAAACCGATTAAAAAGGCCGGAACGACGGAAAGAAGGATGTACCACACAACGGCAGACTGCACGCATTGATATTACTCCAACGGTATTATGGAACGGATCAGGGTAATCTCACTACCACTAGAAAATTTTTACGCAGAAAAGTGAGTTGGGCTTTTCACGGAATCCCTTTTCGAGTGGACGACACCGGAGGGCATAGTCAGACAATAAGTGAACAACGATACAAAGGAACACCACATGTGCATGGGCTATCTGGCGTGCAGATATCCTCCGAACTTTACATTCGCTTGAAATCGCGAAAGAGGACTGATCTCGAATGCAAAATCAAATCGGGCTAACATCTGATGAAGACGTGTAGTTCCAGGTGTGTCTGGAAATCAAACTCCACTTGAACACGAAGTAAATTTGCCCAGACAGGGCTCCTCCACTGCTTTCAGCCAACGAATGATTAAATTCAACTGTTTGAGGCTCCCTAGGTTATTCAGACTAACACTGATTGCACATATATTGTGGCGTTTTGTGCCTTTATTTTGCTTTCATTATAACACTATGTATTTCATCAATTGCATAATCGTTTTTTTGTTTGAATACAAAAACTACAAAAACGCGCACTTGTACAATTTCACGCAATACAAACGTGGTCACGTGCTTCGACTCTTCTCTTCTGATTTCCTCGCGCTTGCAGCGGTCATTTGCGAGTCTCATGTGCTAACTCTGGTATCAAAACATTTCAGACCATCTTCGGAATCTATTATATGTGGGAACTGTTCAGAAGAAGACCCCTGGAACACCATAATTGGATTATTGTTTATCCTCTGACCTGGGCCAACGACGAACTATTTTAAAGAGAACAATTATTAGTGAGTCTGTTCCATCTGACCCTCTTTATTATTGTATACCCAACCTAGCGTTATTATTTTTATTTCTTTGCCACACACTCCTGGTGAAGTAACTTATTGGGTAGCCAGACCACTACAATATCTTGGTAGTATTCGCAGAAGCTTTCATGTCAATATTTGTTGATTAAAATAAATGTGGGTTTATTGAGTTTATTTTTAGTAAGTTACGCCAAAGTATCACGAAACACTTGTTCAGACTTACAAAAATCTAGAACCACCGCGCTGACACCTTCAAATCTCAAACAGTGCGCCACAACCAGGCCCTACCGATGACCGTGGACACTGCGTTCCACGGGATGATTTTGTGTGTGAAAAACAAAGTCCACGACCGTCGGTAGGGACAGGTTGTGGTGCTTTATCAGAGTGGGTTTCAGGGAAAGCTTCATATACGAGTAAGATGTGAATCGGTGACGATGGCCCGTAAATCTGAATGGTGGTTATTTTCTATACACATTGGTTAGATGTTAGGAAACGAAGTTGATGTAGTGGTTGTAATTAAGCCAGCAGCGTGTAGTGTGGTAAGCATCGGGTCCCGGACTTCGAGGCTGTTACCGAAGATCCGTCTCGGGACTTACTCTGTCTGCAGTCTGCGAGGAGCATATTCAACACTGGGAGCGGACATGAGACGCTGTTAAGCTTCTTTTTCGTGGTCGTCTTCCTTAATTTTTTTATCGTACATATCGTCAATATTTCATGCATGTTTCATGTTTCTCGCTATATTGCGGAATGAAGTTAACTGGGGTGTGCTGCTTGGCAGTCGTTCTGTTCGCGGAGCTTGGCAAATGGATTGGAAGGGTTTCATCACGAATCGAGCTGAGATCGTCAGTGCGAGGCTGAGTAGGTCTCTCATTTTGTTTAGTCGTGGTAGTTGGAGGGAAGGTTACCTATTGGGACCCTCCATGGGTCGTGAGATTCGAAAATACCGGCCGAATCTTGAATAAGACTGACCACTCAGATTTTCACTGCGAAGTACAACCATACCGACATGGGGCTGCGGAAGCTAGACTTCTATCAAATTGGTGCACGTGATTTCGAAGCGGGCCGTAAGAGATTCCTTAATACCAAGAGAATTGGGCTCATCCTAAGAGTTAGAAACTTGTCGGAACAAATGTCCACTATTCCGATGAAGTCGGCCCTCACTTTGGTGAGGGTCCACTTAAAGCCACTAGGTGAACTAGATTCATGTAGGGTAAAGTAACGTTTCGCATTGATTATTTCGGAGGTAACCACTGAGCTTATTTTAGCTTTACTTTTCAGAAGGTAACTAAAAGTGTTGATGGTTGATTCAT
The DNA here is from genome assembly GCA_003604175.2 of Clonorchis sinensis. Lineage (NCBI taxonomy): Eukaryota > Metazoa > Platyhelminthes > Trematoda > Opisthorchiida > Opisthorchiidae > Clonorchis > Clonorchis sinensis. The sequence goes on along the minus strand of CM030374.1, from coordinate 4,230,386 downwards.
CTCCACTACAGTACTGGTTCACGGATTAATGGATTGCTACACAGGCTCAAGGCTTTCGCCCAAGTTTCCCGGGTTGGTTTTGTTTTTTTGTCGTTCAGCGGCTGTAGTTCACCTGAAAGGCAGAATTGAAAAAGGGTGTAGCACTGCTCCTTGGGTTCTCAGCGCGGGGAAGTAAGCCTGTCAGCGCGCGGACTCATAAAAAAGCACCTAACAATGCTTTGAACTGGGTACAAGGTGCAGCGTGAACAACCATCGGAGAAGGGTTGTTGCACGTACCAACTACCCGAAATTAGAAATGCTGTCACCTAATGAAAGTATGTGCTCTGAGTTGAAAATCCTACCATATCCCTGCCGTGAGTGTGTTTGCTCGGTCGATGGTGAAAAACCTGTTGGCCAAGCCTTG
>CM030374.1:4144214-4225056 GCA_003604175.2 Clonorchis sinensis | reverse complement strand
GTAGCAGCGGGCGTACTGTGGGACCGGCCGAAAATTTAACCAGGCTAGCCCACGGTGCGGATGTCTATCACAATCGTATATCACCCTGACGATGGCAAGCGGCCGGATTTGGTGACAAAAATGTGCGACCCAAACTGTGATGAGTAACGTACTAGTTAAAGGTGTTCGACTCAGGTCACCGGGGCCCATTTGATCTTGTCCTCAAGGGGATTCGGTTCACCTGAAGAGTAAAAGCCCGGGGGAAAAAGTTAAGGGACTCATCGGTGTTGGGCAGATGGCAAAAGTAATTCTCTGAGAGTGTGGGCCCCTTCTAATGATTGTAATAAGCTTAAGCAAAGCACGTATCACGAACACTTTTATACGTTTCTTCACACTAGGGCTTTCAAAAAATCATAGTTGGATAGCAGCAAAGCACTCAAGTCGAACACTTATGTCATGCTGTCAATAATGACGATGATCACGATGAGTAACCTTGCCAGCGCGACGACTCTCAAGGGAACATCCAACGTTGATTGAACAAGGTTCTTGTTACAACGTCGATATAAAGGGATTCAGGCTGTTGAATCCAACTTAACCTCATGATAATTCACCCATTCATTTGCTTACTCCGCCTATGTACTCTTGGTCCCCAGTTGTTTTGCTTATTCGTACCCGGTCCTCACCTTGCCACAGAGGCCATGCTGTCCGACACTTGTGTATTGGCATGTGTGTTTGTGTGTGCATGCGCGCAGCTGACATACTTACCCATGCGCGTTCATGTCCCGTTTGCTGAGCCTGTCGTGACTTGTTTTCTCATGAGTTCCGTGTGATCGCACGTCCAACGAGAATCACGAGACCATCGTCGGAAGGGACGGCCGCAACCCACGCTACTGAGCCATCGTTCCGCTCGTCGTTGTTTGGTGTGCGGACGTTGACACTGCGCTGTCCCGGTCAGTGACAGACCTGTGTACTTGTTGGCGCTACGAACGTGAACAATTGAGGTTTGTTGTACACATTTGGGTTTGTTTTACACATTTGTTTACCCTTATGTGAATAGTATCGTAGAATTACGAACCCAATTCTTTCTTTTTGATAGTCGGGGTTGTCGAAACTACGCGTCACTCAAAGTTCTGTATCGGGAACCTTAACATAGGCATTGACGGATTAATACGCAGAATTGAGTCTTTCATCCGAGGTCCCCGATTCCAGTTTGTTCTCGTTGTTCAGCGGCTCCCGTTCGACTGTGACGCATAAGCAAAAATGGAGTGTAACGCCGCTCTCCAAATCCGCAGCACCGGGAAGCAAACACGTCAGCACAAAGGCTTACAGGGAAAAGCTTCTAAAATGGATGTGAACTGGATATTAGATGCATCGTGAACAACCGTCGGAGGAAGGTTGACCTACGCACCAACTTCTCAGAATGAAAAATGTGCTGCCTAAAAAGCGTATGCCCTGAGCTTGGCTTCTTACCATGTCGTGTATTGCTGGGTCAACTGTGACAACTGTTAACCAAACTTTGTCCAAACAGGGTGTAACAAGGCGCTAAGTCTCCTCAGGGCGGCCGTCCCTCAAGGAAGGAGTCCGAGCACCGCGATACGCGTTTCATAGTCTACGGATTCAAGGCCGGCAGCGTTTTCGTGGCAACTGGTTGGCACGCCCAATGAGGGTTACGTCGCTCTTGCGTCCTGAGTGGGCGACTTTTTCGGTACACTCAAGAAGCTGTCTAACGTAAGCATAGTGGTCTGGGCATCTGGATATCATTAAGGGCAATACGGAGAAAGGTGCGCCAAGGCATCGTAGAACGGCGAGTGCCGTTTGAGCCGATTTTTCATTTTGAATGGAAAAACTGTTTGACGATACCCAGATTCCTAAATTCTTTTAGTTGTTCACCGTTGGAATCTCTTTTGCTCCATTCTCATCGAGCTTGACAGAGGCGTTCACTTAGCCTCATCCGAACGACAAACGGGCGCACCTTTTGTCATTTCTGGAGGGATAACTGCTGGATGACAGTTATTGGACCTATTTGGTATCCGAAGTATGCGATTAAATTGTCGAACAAACGTTGCTTACGTAAGGGGTAATTATGTACCTAGCGTTCTTGAAGTCCGTGATAGTTTGAGGAAAGATTTCAGCAGTCCCCGGGCGTATTTTATAGTGGGGATTTGAGGCCAAACACCTTTGCCGAAGGGACTCGGACACCGTCATTTATCGCCAGCAGATAAGTTGGTTAGCAAGTTTATTTAAGATCTACGAATGTTCCAGAATTTCAGGTGAACCATAAGTTGGAAATAACACCCAAGAAGCTGGAGAACAACGAAAGGGTTTCGGCCGACTTTCTGACGTGGTGAGGAGAGAATGTCCGGGGGAAAGGTAACTAAGTGATTTTTGCAAGTGAGCTTCGCTATATCTGCTGGTATATCATGACGACGAAGTCATTTGCCGAGTCTGCTCTGAACGAGTGTGGGAACGCTTATTTTTGCGTTCAGCTGTGGTTGTCAGCACGGCGATCGCTGTTCGGCGGCGTCGACATCCACCTGAGGCACAGTAGATTTCGAACCCCAAGCTTTAACTTCCCCCGCAAATCGTATGCATGTACTTGAGATCTAGGGGTCCATCTATATAGATCAAATAAAGGACTAGCTTCAAAAAGGTGGCTTGGGGAACTCCAGTGGAGATCAGCGCAGCAACTTGGAGCGGTAAGGCTCGTCGGACATGGGATTCCGCCTTACATCAACTTAAAGTCTCTTAAAGTGGCGAATATTTCGACAATCCCTCGCATTAACCCTGCTAACTTGCGGACCCTGTGTTGTGGTAAAAAATATAGTCGAACTTTGTCTCCGACAAAAATGTTGATGGAGTTTCCACACTGGAGATGAGTTGGAAAGTGCACAGGAACATCTTCAGAATCAGACCACTTGGCGTGGTGGGCATGATCTACGCTATTTCTGGCCGCCTTTCTTCTGCATGTTGGATACGCCGGGCGCATTCATCCATCTACTTGAATTTTTGCAACTCATTGACTGAAGAATTTTTTCAATGCGGTGAATGTTCATATCAGTCTTAGTGATACGTAGAAGATACAAGTCATCCTGGCTATTTTTTTTCCTCAGCGCTGTTCTGCATGCGAAACGTCTTAAGTGCTTCAGCTGCCAAAAACTGTAGTTTAAGTTGTTTCAGACGGTTAAAAATCCACTTTTTCAGATTAGGCCGCTGCGTATACCTTGCTCTTCTTTTTTTCAAGAATCGTTCTAACCACACTTTACGGATAGTTTCAGCGTCTCATGGTTGCAGCCCGTAGTGACCTGAACAGGGTGCGCCAAAAAAGAAACAACGCAGCTAGTCAGTCGCGTCCTCAAGCAATATTTCCGCACAAACTGCATGTGGTCTTTTGCTCTGCACACGGCAAAAATCCCTTTCGGTGTCTTATTTTTTACTACCTGCAAAACAGCCAAATATGTGCCAGCTTATTGGACAACCGCCTGCCATTAAATTGGCAAGTAACTCATGATAAGCCATGTGATTGGCGTTCAAGGTTACGGCGCTCATGGCGTACTTCTAGAGTGGAAAAGTTTGCCTCATACTAAAGTAGCAACTGGCTTACTGCTGAAGCAAACCTAACCACTTACCATAGCCTCGAACTTATTTTGCTAGAAGGTTCTTTTAAAAAAGGGACTGGTATAGGTTACGTGAAAGCGCTTACTAAACAGTTGAATCTTCTGTGAGACAGACGATGATAATCAATCCGGTCACAGATTCTGACAAGCATCAGTAGAGTTCATGGTTTCGACAGCCTCTTGACGTATATATTCTTTCCCTAACGTGGCGTTTGTTGCCCCCGGTAATTTTTGTGTTTAAACGTAATATTTATAACCTAGGCAGGAATCGTTTGCATGCGCTGACAGAAAACACGCCATCAGTCGAGCTACCGTGCATACTTTCGTGGGAAGTGGAAGCTCAGCCTGTCGGCGCCATTTACCTGACTCATTTCAGGAAACGATTAGGGAGGGAAACGGCATGGGCCTACTGACGTGGATTAAGTCGCTTCCAAGTGCGAGCATCCGGTGAGGTTTTGGTATATGATGTTTTGCACGTTGCTAGCACGCTAAGTGGGCTACAATTTAAAACAAAAAACCAAGTGTTTTAATGCTTTAACTTCCATAACAAAACGGCAGGCCGTTATAACCCATTCGATTTGTTACCTTTGCCTTTCACGGATTCACGGATCAATACACAAGATCGAGGCTTTCGCCCGAGTTTCCCGGGTCGGTTTTGTTCTTGTTGTTCAGCGGCTGTCGTTCACCTGAAAGGCACAAGTGGGAAAATGGTGTAGCACTGCTCTTTAAGTTCTCAGCGCGGGGCAGTATGCCTGCCAGCGTGAGGACTCGCGTAAATAAGTGTCTAATAGTGTTCTGAGCTGAGTTCTAGAGGGAGCGTGGACAATCCTCGGAGGAAGGTTATTCTACACAGCTACTACCCCAAATAAGAAAACAACTTGCCCAATGAAAGTATGCGCTCTGAGCTTGAAAACCTTTCAATGTCCTCGCGGTGTGTTGGCTGGATCAACGGTGGAAAGCCTGTTGGCCAAGCTATGTTCGAACAGAACGAAAGTAAGGATTAGGTCGCCCCGGAGACGACGATACTCCAGGGGAAAGAGGTAAAGCACCGCGAGACGCGTTTCACAATCAAAGCGTTTAAGGCCGGCAACCGTTTTCGTAGCAGCTCGCAGGACACGCTCAATGAGGATTACGTCTTTCGTGCATCCTGAGTAGACAACCAGGTTGGCATATTCAAGAAGCGGTCCGACGTAGGCCCCATAGAGTATTTGGAAGTCCGTGCGAGTAATACTGAAGAAGGTGCGCCGAATCATCCGTAGAACAGTGAATGCTTTCTGGGCCGATTTCTCAAGGTGCAGTGAGAAGGACATGTTTGGAGAGAGCCAGATACCCAAATCCTTTTTGGCATCTATCTTCGTGATGTCTTCTGGTCCCTTCTCACCATGCATGACAAAGGAGTTCGCTGAGTCTCCTCCAAATGACATATGGAAGCACTTCTCGTCATTCGGAGGAAGATGCCAGTCCAACGACCACTACTTTGCGGCGTCTACATCCATTTGGAGGGCACTGGCATTAGAAATCCACGATTGCAAGTCGTCCGCAAAAAGTAGACATGAACTTGCAAGACCATCTGGAAGGTCATTGACGTATATCAGGAACAGAAAAGGTCCCAAAACGGAGCCATGAGGAACTCCAATGGAGACCGGCGCCGCAGAAGAGTAGGTCGAGCCTACTTTCACTCGAGATGATCTGTCTGATAGGAATGTTTTGATCCAGTGTAGGATTTTCCCTTGAATCCCTTAAGACTCGAGTTTGTGGAGCAGCGGGACGTGTGGGAATTGATCGAATGCTTTTGATAAGTCGAAAATATGGCATCCGATATGAGTCCCTCGTATGTGGCTAGGGTTGAGCTGTCCATAAATACGAGCATGTTCGTCACGCAAGAATGGTTTTAGAGAATTCCATGTTGAACTGGAGAAATCAAGTTGTCGGAAGTAAGGTGATCTGAGAAGGTCCAGGGACGGAATATTTCGGGAAAAATATGGGAATTCCATGTCCCTGATTAAAAGCGTGTCACCCAACTGCGAGCAGGCACCCATGGCGTTGTTTAGGTATACAGCATTTCTTCATTCTACTCAACACCGCGATTGCATATAGGAAAGGCTTTATTAATTGAAGTCGTTGCGGCGACTTGCAAAGGGAATTATGAAATGTACCTATCATGAGAAGAGACCGATGTCTTTGAACTTAACCCTTAGAAATGAGGTAGTCGATAAAGGATTTAATCCTCGAGCCCCGGCTTCTATGATAGGTTTCTGGCTTGCAAACTTTCTAAGTCTAATGGACTGAGGGTCATAGACGTGATCGATGCGTGGGAGAGATCTTCGAAGACTGTTGGACCGCATATTACGTGGAATTCCGCATCGAAACCACTTCGCCACGCGCAGTTAGCCGTTGAACAACCAAGATACGTACCCCGCACGTGATTGGTCAGAAGACCGGCCTGCTTGCCAGGCCAGCATCAACGCGACCGCTGATTGGCCGGAAGTGAGGACCCAACAACCAATCATAATCGAATATAGGCCAGGTGCCGATTACCAAAGGACGTCGGAATTTTCAGAATGTCGCCACACACACTTCGTATGCGACGCGCTGCACGTGTTTTTGACCTGGTTCTGTGCGTTAATGCACATTGTGCACCTTTGGTGGTTCTTTTGTGGAGAACCCTTTCAGCTGTAGCACCCTTTCGATGCTTAAACGCCATGTCACACGAAGGGAGCACGAGATCTGGGATAGTGCCAGGTTTCCAGGCCTAGACGGGGAAAACCGAGAGGCAGCTCGGTTGGATCAGATCGAAAAACGATTTGAAGCAAAGTGGTATATCGTGGCTTTCGGAGACTTGGTTGCCCAACCACGAGTCCAGAAGAATCCAGGTGCTTGGGACAATGCCTCCTTACCGGCTTTACCACAGTGGTTCTTTCGATAGACCAGGTCCCCATAGCGACCACTACTCGACTCAGCACCTAAAGAAATACTTACTTGTGTGCTCCAACGGCACATGCATCCTCGCTGCCGAGTTATATTTTGGTACCTCCACGGTGAGTTCGAACCCACTAAGCTTTCAGGTCTATCGCCCAACCAGTCTTTGTTTGTTTGGTAAACTCGAACAAACCAGGAGTAGTGTTTCGACATTCTACGTCGGGCCATATCCCTGGGAAACATACAAATGGGTAACGCAAGTTCGGACAGGATATTTCGTTAGGCTTACGGTGGCGTCGCCGTTTATGGCAAGTGAAGTGGATTAATTTCTTCAAACCGTGGAGCCGTATGCTCTCTGACGCTGTAATGAGAGATGGACATCAGCACTTGGACATGGTTTCTAATCACTGTTAATGGACGAGCACCGAACACCTATGCTTCCATCACGAAGCAACTAGACCCTACGGTGGTGTGACGATTTACGCACCTCCATAACACATTGGACTGTCGAAAAAATCGAAATCGGTGCCTAGCTACCATGCCACCCGAAGCTGTTCTTCCTGGCGAGGTCCATAATGGTGGCTTGTTTTTGTATGTTCCATTGGCGTATTTCTGATTTACAGCAGTTCCGCATTTATGATATGCCAGCTCATCTTCTGTGTCACCTGTAGTCGACTTTGTGAAAAATAGTTGAACCTCTCTCTCCCAGTACAGTCTCTGGACTGTACTGGAGGATGTACGTGCGACACTCAGGGCTTCTCATACCAGGTTGGTTACTGGGTAGAGGCCCGACCCAAAGCTGTCATCTTGTCGTGGCGGTCGGGCTTCTGTGCTGCAATGATCCTCCGGGCTATACTGGCGGGAACTCAGTTCTTAAAGGTTTAACCATGCCAGGAAGACCGATTGAGAGCAGCCCGACGAAGAACAGCGAGTAATCACAACAGTCCTATACAAGTCTTCTACTGAGGCTGATCCTGAAGTTGCTACCGTGTGCTGGCGTTAAATTTAACTTGTTTGTTCTTTCTTCGTGAACCGCCTACGTGTGTTGAGGAGCACGCATTCTGACTTACATTATAATTGCCGGTCTGCCAATTGTATTCTACCCTAGATGGGTCTATTTTTTCAAGACCAGGAAAGTTTAGTTTAAAAGAACAAATCAGGTTATTGGAAAATGCATTTGGTCAGTCTCAATGACGCCCTCATAATTTTGGTATCCTGAAGCATGTCAGTTGCAAAATTCTTTGCATTGCGTCAGGCTAGTGGATTAGTATGAAAGGCATCACCTAATTGTTTATTGTCTGAGGAAGGCGACTTATGTGCTTAAGATCTTTAACTTCAGCGGTGTTGCATTCAGAACGTGGACCAGCGGCGACCGATGGTCCGCGGGTATGCGAGTGCAATGCTTGACGTTCGATTTTGTTAAGTTCAGTTCAGTTTTCAACCACGTTTATAGGCAAGGTGACTCGCGTTGCTGTTGTGCGAGACTGATGATGCGGATTAAAACATTTAAAAGGCAACATAAGAATGTCAGGGGGTTAATTATTACGCAAAAAAAGAGTTTTAACGCCGTACTGGCGATGTGGCACTTTTATGTCAGCATGAAGCCCTGGCCACCGATGACAGCGGACTGAGCTAGTGCACTGAAGATTTTTCAGTGTGGCCTGTGTCTTTATCAAGAGCATCAACAGGTTTTCTAAACCCTGGTGTGTCACTTTGGCCCTGTGTGCCGATGTTATCCTGAAAGCAAATCTGACAAGGCATTCTCCTGGCGGGAGCTGCCATGCTGAAGAAGTTGAACGAATTATTCGGCTCAATTACAGCTCACTTGTGTTAAGTAAACCAGGAGAACCAGAAATCTGGGTCATACTGTTTCCCCAGCCCCTTCAAAGTCTCATAGCTTTTAGTGGCCATTAGAACTCAGTTGTTTTTTGTGTTATGCACATATTTTTCCCCATTTCCCCTCATTCGAAGGGGACGACAAATCACAAACCAAAGCGAAGATAATGCAGTCTTTGAAGCGCCTCAGCGCATACAAAGTAAATTTCTCTTATTGTTCACACTATGACTACCCCGATTGGACCAAGCGAACAGGAAGTTATGGGCAGTTTATAAATTGTGGTCCAGGTGCAGAGACTTTGGAGCGAAGATTTCCTTGGAGAGCACATTGGGATGTCAATACTGGGAGGTGGAGTTTGGCAGCGGGCACCTTTGAAGATACAACAGTACTTGAGCCTCATTGAAGAATGCCGCACACGGAAAGGTTTTACAAACGCTGTCGCGTTGAAGGGAACTACACTAACTAATATGCTATTCTCGCAAGATCTACTTTATCATGTGATCAGTGGCCTCTTTTAGGTCTGTAGCAATGGATAAAAATCCCAAGTGTAACATAGTTGGGGTGCTCCTGTGCTTAAGGAGCTTGGCAAAGCTAACTTTCTCCCATTGTGTACTCTTATCACTGACGATGATTTGCCCTCAAACTTTTGGCTCCTTGTTATGAAGCGCTCATTTCTTCACCTGTCAACAGAGTGAGTGGGTTCTTCAGCCAGAGTGTGGACTGTCTAAAGCATCTGCGATCTACATCATCACTGTCAGTGTTGGTCGAGCCGTAGACGTACCACGTCAAGCAGTACAATTCTGAGGACGATCTTCGCCCCCCAGTGGCTTGTCCCCACGACAAAAGCAGTGCAAGTGGCAGGTATGGTCTATATTTATTTGACAGTGGACGGTTTGTGGACTTCGGGATGAGGTGGTTATACGTCGCGAGGAGATTGGATAACTGAACTCTCGAAGCGTAAACCGATAGGTGAGGAAGACCGGTGAATAAACATTACGGTCATGTTTGCCTTTTTGCTTTCTGTATTTGTTTTTTGCCGGGTTTTAAGGTAGCTTAGTTTTTGGGGCGGTGGTGTGGAATCTGTCTATACCGAAAACTTTTATTTGAGGTTCTGCATAAGAGAAGCCCTTTGGTTAGTGGTACTTCGACGTGCTCCTTTATCCTGCGTATTGCAAAGCACTTTTGTCATCAGGAAGTGAGCCTTTCCTCAAGCGAACCAGGTAGACCTCAGGAAAACCTAGACCTTATTTGATTATGTTGTAAACCACCATGGTGACTCAGGAAAACCGACAGTCATGAACACAAACGCAAACTAGGTGGCTTTTAACAATAGAATAACTTTGTTTCCGTGATTCTTCTATGGTACACACAATAATATAGTACTGCTAAGAAACATTTATCGGTCCCAGTAAAGTTTATGGGATCCCCGCCCGTACCACTACTTGCGGCGTCAAACATATACAGAGGAGGCAGACATGTCAGTACTGAACTGAGACTACGTGTACAATGCAGCCTGCAGTCAGTACAGTTAACTCTGAGCTGTCCTAGTGGATAACAGGCCAGGTGGTCTTCCATAAAACTTAATTTCTGACAAACCGGCTTACAGCTGGCGGGCGTACAAGTGAGCAGCATAAAAAGAACCGCTAGAGGGTTTACAGCCATGCACCATATATTCACCCACCTAAATGTAACCAGCCGAACAGAAAACCACAGTTAGTAAATCTAGTTATATGGCATTGCCTGCGCGTTATTTTATGGGCTGCAGAACCACCCGAAGTGCGTCGTTGGTTTGGGGGTGAATCCTTGGTCAGCTGGATTATTGTACTTTGACGATTGGATTTCGGGAGTGCAGCAAGCTTTCACCTATAAGATAACGGGAGTATGTGCAGGGACATCTTGCAGAATACTTGGCTTAAAGACCCGAACGCTAAAGATTAAGAATAGTTAACTAATCCCATCATTGTTATTACCAACTCCTGGTAATTGTGTTTCATTTCCCATGCCGGTTTAGGCATGACCAAGTCTAGTGCTCACTGTTTACAACTGCAATTTTTTCGCGCAATCCCCAGCACCCGCCACTTTTATCCAATTGTGCTTTATTCTGAGTGTACTCGTGTGCTCATGCCTGACGGTATGCCGACCACTAGTTGGGAATAAACGCTATTATTATTACTAGGGGGGTCGAATTAGTTTCTATAATTATTTAGAATACGGAAGACGTCAAGAGTAAACATGTTGAGAAGCCTAGTGACATAAGTTCCCGCAATAGGGATGTATGTTATGTGGGTGGGTTTTTTCGTAAAGAAGTGCAGATTATTCCCATCATCATATGTTCTAAAAGATTTTTTTTTAGTAAAATATTGGGAACACCTTGCAGAGTTGTTATATTTCTAGAGTGAGGTGCGCTCTCAAAGTATAATCGCATTCAGTTACGCAAGAATTTTGCACATGCACTGTGTGCACAGGTAGTGCGTATCAAAAAGTTCGGTGAAGAATAATTCCCCACAAGCAGATCTGGGTCAACTTGATGATGTATACGGACGTCAATTTGGAGGCTGACTCTTCGAAAGCACAATCAGTGACGTGGACGTCGGCAGTTACGTCCCCCAACCCTGCACCAGGACGTCAGCTGAAGTGTTGTACCTGTGGAGATTTGCTTGCCAAAAAGTCTGGTTCGTGTTCCTGAACAACCATTGTCTACACTCACACGGTCCTCCAACGAAACGGAAATTATCTGTGACCCTGCATCCGCCTGACTCTGTGTCAATCTCCGTCTCACCCAGATCCAGCTGCCACGGAACTGCGTATCCCTTCTCCGATTGCGGCACCCTTGACAACCGTTACGGGGCTGCCCATAAACCGAAGCATGTCAGTGCAATGATGGCATGGCACTGTCATACCCCGTGTGATGACACTCCCGCAACTATTCTCTTCAGAATCTCGACCGCAGCCCCTCGCTCAATCGAGCCTGTAGTCGCAACTACGAGCAAATTTTTCATCCGGCCCCGTCTCTGGGACGAGTTCTTTCCTATCCGATGAATTTTCGCTCAAATTTAGCTAGCCTGGGTTTCTACCACGATTTCGGCTTGCCTCTTTTACAAGTTCAAATCCGTATACGGTGTTCGGTTCGCCCTATGTATTAGCACCATGTCTTTATCCAACCTATACCCTGCACCTGACTTCCTTGCAACGGTGCAACCAGCGAGTTTGCTTAGTTTCAGATTAAACCACATTTTTGACACAAAACTCGCGATGTGCTCCCAATTCGAATTATTCCACCTCCACCCCTACTTTTGCTCGTTGTGACTCCGGCCATTTACCCGACCGTCCAAGGTCACTCATGGCCAGCAATGGTTTTCAGTTTTAGTTCATGCCATGTTCATGTCTTCGGACTAGTCGGACCTCATGCATATTGTTCCCAACAAGTTGGGAAAGAAACCTGTTGTTATTATTTCATCGGACATTTCCCACTGTTTATGACATTTTCCTCTTTTCGCGCAATCCGCACCACCCGCAAATCACCCAGTCATGCTTCATTCTGACTGAAAACGCCGCAACCGAATCGGTTTTATTTACGTTCCAGGTTAGCTCTTTTTAAGTAGCTTCGACGCGGTGGTACATCCAATTATCCACCGTGTATTCAATTAGACCTGAGCGCTCAACCGGATAGGGTACTGTACAAGCGGTGGCTCTAATGAGTCCGACGAGTTCGCTTTGGGTTTCACCTGCAGTCACATATGTGAAAGCTTTCCGACTGGTTTTAATTGCCCGTGGCCTTCGTGTAAGAAGGCCTACCGCTTTTTGTTGTTTCATGGATTAACCTCTAGCCTGGCAATTCCAATACCTGATAAAAAATCTGGTAGGCGTAAGTCATTACTGCATGGGCCAGGGATAAAACTGCTTGAAGTTTCGCCATCCTGCAAATTCAGTAGCACGCAAGAGGACAATAAACTCTTGCGGTAATTCCTGCGCGAATGTCCCCGTGACACCCTGAAACCTTGTGCTACATGTGTCCACCACACCTTCAAAACCTTGAGCAATTCACTCCATGTCAGGTCTATGTGTTCGGACTCCATATACAATGAACCAACCAGAAGAATGGAATCGGCGGTTATCTCTGCCAGCTTGATGGCTTGATGGCTTCTATCCCTCCTGCTGCGTTTAACGACTTCTCAACGCTTCGGAACAAATCGTTTTGAAGCCAACCACAGCAGCTTCCTGAAGACCTTTCATGACTCAACACGCTATTTTACGACCGAATTATTTCAGCTGCTTTTTGATCAATGCCCATTATTTTGTCCCAGATGTGGCGCCATTTATCAAAAATCACATCGTTTGGCCGAATCCAATAACCTGCATTGTTTGCTCCGCATCTCGCCTTACCGGACAACACAATAATAATAATAATAACAATAATAATAATGTTTATTCCCAACTTGTGATAGGCCTGCCGTCAGGCATGATTCACGGATTCACGGATTGATACACAGGAGCGAGGCTTTTGCCCAAGTTTCCCGGGTCGGTTTTGTTCTTGTCGTTCAGCAGCTGTCGTTCACCTGAAAGGCACAAGTGGGAAAATGGTGTAGCACTGCTCTTTAAGTTCTCAGCGCGGGGCAGTATGTTTGCCAGCGCGAGGACTCGCGTAAATAAGTGTCTAATAGTGTTTTGAACTGAGTTCTAGAGGGAGCGTGGACAACCGTCTCAGGAAGATTATTCCACGCAGCAAATACCCGAAATGAGAAAAAAGTTTGCCTAATGAAGGTGTGCGCTCTGAGCTTAAAAATCTTCTTACCGTGTCCCCGCCGTGTGTTTGCTGGGTCAACGGTGAAAAACCTGTTGGCCAAGCCTTGTTCAAACAGGGCGTAAGTAAGAATTAAGTCCCCTCGGAGGCGACGATACTCCAAGGGAAAGAGGTCGAGCACCACGAGACGCGTTTCGTAGTCCATGGACTTGAGACCGGCAACCATTTTCGTAGCAGCTCGCTGGACACGCTCAATGAGGATTACGTCTTTCGTGCGTCCTGAGTAGACAACCGGGTTGGCATATTCAAGGAGCGGTCTGACATAGGCCCCATAGAGTATTTGGAAGTCCGTGCGAGTAATACGAGAGAAGGTACGCCGAATCATCCGTAGAACAGCGAATGCCTTCTGAGCCGATTTCTCAAGGTGCAGTGAGAAGGACAGGTTTGGAGAGAGCCAGATACCCAAATCCTTTTTGGCATCTATCCTCGTGATGTCTTCTGGTCCTTTCTCACCATGCATGACAAAGGAGTTCGCTGAGTCTCCTCCAAATGACATATGGACGCACTTTTCGTCATTCAGAGGAAGGTGCCAGTCCAGCGACCACTGCTTTGCGGCGTCTACATCAATTTGGAGGGCACTGGCATTGGAACTCCACGATTTCAAGTCGTCCGCAAAAAGTAGACATGGACTTGAAAGAACATCTGGAAGGTCATTGACGTATATCAGAAACAGCAAAGGTCCCAAAACGGAGCCCTGAGGAACTCCAATGGAGACCGGCGCCGCAGAAGAGTAGGTCGAGCCTACCTTCACTCGGAATGATCTGTCTGATAGGAATGTTTTGATCCAGTGTAGGATTTTCCCTTGAATCCCTTAAGACTCGAGTTTGTGGAGCAGCGGGACGTGTGGGAATTGATCGAATGCTTTTGATAAGTCGAAAATATGGCATCCGATATGAGTCCCTCGTATGTGGCTTGGGTTAAACTGTCCATAAATACGAGCATGTTCGTCACGCAGGAACGGTTTGGGAGAAATCTGTGTTGAGCTTGAGAAATCAAGTTGTTGGAAGTAAGGTGATCTAGAATGGCTCGCTTCAGAATGCGTTCCATCACCTTGCATGGCACGATGATACGGTTACAATCAGAATAAAGGCAGGAGTTGCGGGGATTGTGTGTACAGGTGGTTTTGGGAAAAGGGACAGCGCCATAGGCTGCGAGCTTCATCCAATGTGAACTTGGTCACCACTAATCCGGCACGAGCGGGGAGGCTCTTTTTTGAGAGAACATTGAGCAAGATCAGATCGTTGGGATTTGAAGGGGGCGGGAAGAACAAAACAAGGGAGGGCAAAACAAGAGGCTTCCTACCTGACACATGACAAGAGAAGTGTAAACTGCGGCAAATCAGAAACCAGAACTTCAGATCTGGTGAGGCAGCAAAGTTGGCATCATCCAGCCGATAAAATTGAACTGAAACCAAAAACAACCGCTGAGGCCTCATGGCCTTGGACTGTTGGGCTCATGGGGCACAAAAAGCGTATCTGGGGGTGATGAAGTGGAGGGACTAGCAAAGCGGGTAAATGGTAGAAGGGATATCAGAAACATGGTATACAGTGAAACTGTAGTGACTGACTGGTGTCGCTGTTATGAAGTCGAGCGTAATAGTTCCATTGGAAGAGTGAGATGTTGGTAACACACGAGCCGGAACGCGAACTGTGTGAATGTCCACCGAAATGGCTACGTTCAAACGACGGGTTCAGAAGTTTGAAGTGATCTGCGTGGAGGCAGATGGGGCCAGGTATTTGAAGCTATTGGAACGAGTGAGCGAGTGAATACGGTCGAGAGTTGGAAGAGGACAGTTGCGGGTGTGCTATCAAGCTGGGTATGGTAACGCCGTGTCATCATTGGCCTGATATACTTCGGTTTTCGGACAGTCCCGTAACGGACGTCACATTTAAGGTCATTGGGTTCGGATGTGCAATTCTCTGAACGTGGATAACGGTCAACCAGGTCGTCCATATCTGATGTTGCCGACCTGGTACTGACGATGTAATGGACGCAACACTCTACTATTTCCGGTTCGCCATGTTACGTTGTGTGAGCAACCACTCATTCTGAACGCCCATCACTTCTCTCACCGGACTTAAATAAACAATATGCTTTGAAGAGCTAGGAAAGGCATCATTTCCAGGAAAGTTTTTTCTAGATATGGTACTTTTGCTTTGAGATCTCAGCTACTCACTTACATGGCTTTCATTGCTTGCTAATCTGGGCATAAATACATCTGCAACTTCTAGAAAATTGTGGTACCTCTTTTTCGCGCTTTCTATTACGGAGCACACAGTCTTGCTGTGACTGTCTTATTGCTTCACATGGTGCTTCGTCAGTCGCTTGAAGAAGGCCACCTTCGCTATGCTTAGAATGAATGGACTGTCACGCTAATATGCAAAACAGGTGACCGACTATAGCCCTGCATCTACAGGCCCTCTAGGCTCACTAGCGTACCGTGTAAGACGATGGAACGCATTCTCAAACGAGCCACTCTAGGTCACCTCACATCCGAAAACTTGATTTCTCCAGTTCAACACGGATTTCGGCCGAACCGTCCTCGCGTGGAAAACATGCTCATATGTATGGACAGCTCAACCCTAGCCACATACGAGGGACTCATATCGGATGCCATATTTTCGACTTATCAAAAGCATTCGATCAATTCCCACACGTCCCGCTGCTCCACAAACTCGAGTCTTAAGGGATTCAAGGGAAAATCCTACACTGGATCAAAACATTCCTATCAGACAGATCATCTCGAGTGAAAGTAGGCTCGACCTACTCTTCTGCGGCGCCGGTCTCCATTGGAGTTCCTCATGGCTCCGTTTTGGGACCTTTTCTGTTCCTGATATACGTCAATGACCTTCCAGATGGTCTTGCAAGTTCATGTCTACTTTTTGCGGACGACTTGCAATCGTGGATTTCTAATGCCAGTGCCCTCCAAATGGATGTAGACGCCGCAAAGTAGTGGTCGTTGGACTGGCATCTTCCTCCGAATGACGAGAAGTGCTTCCATATGTCATTTGGAGGAGACTCAGCGAACTCCTTTGTCATGCATGGTGAGAAGGGACCAGAAGACATCACGAAGATGGATGCCAAAAAGGATTTGGGTATCTGGCTCTCTCCAAACATGTCCTTCTCACTGCACCTTGAGAAATCGGCCCAGAAAGCATTCACTGTTCTACGGATGATTCGGCGCACCTTCTTCAGTATTACTCGCACGGACTTCCAAATACTCTATGGGGCCTACGTCGGACCGCTTCTTGAATATTCCAACCAAGTTGTCTAATAAAGACACACGATGCATATATCCCTCATTGAGCGCGTCCAGCTGGCTGCCACGAAAATGTTTGTCGGGTTTATATGCATGGACTACGAAGAGCGCTTTGTGGTGCTTGACTTTTTTCCCGTAGAGTGTTGTCATCTCCGAGTGGACACAATTCATACCCATTCCCTTTTCGAACGAGGTTTGAGTTACCGTTTTTTTTACCGTTGATCCGAGAAACACAGGGCGGGGACATGTTGATGAGTTTTTCAAGCTCAGAGCGTATTCTTTCATCAGGCGAAATTTTCTCACATTTCGGGTAGTTGCTGCATGGAATGAACTTTCTCCGATTGTTGTCTACGCTCCATCTAGAACCCGGTTCAAAGTACTGTTAGACACTTTTTATGCGAGCCCTTCAATTGAAGGGCACATGCTGAACAACAAGAACAAAACCGACCCGGGAAACTTGGGCGAAGGCTTTGATCCTGTGTATCAATACGTGAATCCGTATGTGGGCCTCTCACCCCATGTTAGTCTTGCAAGTGAGCCCTGTTCATTTGGATGTACGACAGGAGCTAAACTCATCGTCTTTCACTCGTCTGAGCTATTTTGTTCGAACTTACCTAACAGATTGAGGTTGATCTCTTATTCGCAGTGGTGTTTGATGGTATCTCCCGCAGTAAACTGCTCACGAGAAGCGTCTGGGGCAACATTTCACGTAAAATGTTCCGTTTGCTGAATAGTTAATGATTTACACAATGTTTTTCGGGCACTACTGTTATTAACTATTTACACGGCGATACCAACCGCCCGCTAGAGAAAGGTAAACCTGTGGAGTTGGACCACATACGATTTGTCAGCGAAGCTGGCCCTTATGTCTCAGAGATATTAAGTTCCTGCACCTTCGCTACTCCAGATATTTTTGGTTTGAATCAATAGTGGGAACTTCTGATCATAAGGCGCGTATTCTAATAATCAAATGAGTTTCTGTGGTTAATCTGCTTGCAGTTCATTGTTTGCAGGGTTTAGAGATACAAACAAACTGACGCGAGGAAATCAGCTTGAAAGGGTTTGGTGAAATAAAAAACCATGAGCTCGTAGCGTTAGGATGGGATATGGTAGTACACGTAGAAAGTTGACACTAACAGTGGTGGTGTTTAGCTAGCGCCTGAAAATGTTTACAGAACTGACATGGAAAAGGTTCGGAGAATGTCCAGCGAGAAACTGATTACAATACATCGCTAAACATTTAACGGAGAGTGTTTGGAAGATAGAAAATATTACTTAAGCAACCACAGATCTCAGAAGCTGTCAAATAACACTGGGAAACACAGCTCTGATTTTTTCAACAGATATAAATGTCCGAAACCATAGGTGGCCTACAGATATGTAGAGTCGAGCTTGCAGGTGGTAGCGCGTCTATAGGGAGGATTTGGAATTCAAAACATGTACAAAACATTGAGGAGCCGAAAGTGAAAGGAAATTCAAAGGCATAAATCACTCGGTAGTTCACAAAAAGACCACTTATGTATAGAAGTTTGACGGGGGAAACCCACTAAATTTTTTAAACTTATGCATGCTTACATGATATGCGAAAGGAGAAACAGTTGTTTCCTCTAGGATGTAACAAATGGAAGTGCAGGTGTAAGTTCGGAAGCACCAGTAGAGAACAACGAGCGCCATGTCACCATGACATTTGTGTAAACAACTATTAGTATGTAACAAATTCATTGTTGTTTTGTTTTATTTCTTAGACACTCGTGTAGCTAGCGACAGATTAGCCAATCTAGGCAACAGAATTCAGAGACAGTCACAGATATTGTGTATTTATAAACTGCTTTAACGCAATCAGCGAGTGCGCTGGTGTTCACCATACTTGCAGAGTTGATGTTGGTGAAAAAGATGGGAAAAGTAAAGCGTGATCACGAATTCCGTACTTCCGAGTAAATAAACAGACCAAAGTTATGCGAAGAAAACTCATTAAAGTTAAGAAAATTCACAAGCGCACCTATTTTCTCTTAGTCGTTTCACTGAATTGGGTCCACAAATTGCACTTTCTGGAAAACAATAACAACTTTGGCACTTGCAGTTGTTTAAATGAGCATACGTCCCACAGGTGAGAATCACAGGTAAAAGCCCAAAGTATAGCGGATGGATGGACGGGCTTCCAGGCTTCTGCTAACATTCAATAGGTAAAACCATAGACGAGAACAAACTCAACGCAGATGATTTGAGCCAACAAGTTCGAAGGATTCAATCGCCATTGTGACCAGTATTTTACAACAGCCACTGTTGCGAAGATGTTGAGACAACTAGGTTGGAGCTTTTCATGTATTCATGGTGATATGACTATTAGTAGACCAAGTTCACAAACTTCTGCGCAGGAAAATTGAATTAAAGACCGGGCGACACAACAACCTCAATAAATTGTTTTGACCTAGCTAAAGTGCGGTACCTGACAGAAGGTATTTCGGTAAGTGATAAGAGAAATTTACCTCATATGCTAAAAATAAGCCAGTTCCAGTCCAGATAGTTTACCCAGCCGTATCCTCAGCCAGCTCAAACTTGTTCACGCTAACCTCTGCCTGTATAGAGGATCTAAGGCCCATAGCCAGCAGATTTTACTGCAAAGTTGTGAGCATGAGAGACGAATTCCAGAACTGCTTGTGGTCTGCTCAAATTTGATCCTGACAGTAACCTGATTAATCAAACATTTTTTTCGAGTTAGAAGTTAAGTTATCAAACATACGACCAATTATGTTTTGGTGATATGATGGTCTGTCACAAAGAGGCCGGACCTCATCGTGGTGCGACGATTTGTATACCTCCGACCCATTGAGCTATACTGGGGAGTGTCCGCGCGACATTCACAGAGTCTCTCATACCAGGGTGGTCAAGGTCAGAGGTCTGACAAACAGTCTCCTGGTCCTCCGTGTTGGGGCTTGGAACTTGTGCGACGACCTGTTCCGTAAAATAGTGATGTACTTGCATTTATAGCCAAACAACGCTGCTTTGTATTCAGGCTTTTGATACAGAGGCTTTGGTTTAGGATCTTAATTGTTCTACTGCCTGGGTATGGGCGCCATGGCATTATCCCAGCCCACGTTCAAACATGACATTTACGGATAAAATAACTCTCAGACCTCATCGGCCGTCGTGCGGTTCCATCAGTTGGGTTGTTTCACTTGCTGCATACAGCAAGGCAGGTAAGCGAAAACAGGCTACTGCTAACGTCTTCCTTCTTTCTTTTCACATACTTTTTATTATTGTTAGCTTTATCCTCGTAGGTTCAGCATTTGGGCCTGATGACTCCGTTTTTACTGCAACGGTTTTGCAAACAACATCTGCTCATCATCCGGCGCCGACGTCCTCCGGCATATCGGAAGCAATCATCAAGTCTCGACGCCCAGTCTATCTGATATCATTCAAGGTCCGCACTCTGAAGCAAGCAGGTCAACAAACTGTTCTTGCTCTCACAGTGGACTCATTTGGCATTGATGTGTGCTGTGTTTCGGAAGCAAGAATTCAAGATGCAAGCCCGGTAGTTAAGCTAAATATCACTCTGAATTTGCTTCCGGCTGCGCACCTCTGGTGATCTAGAGGCTGCTCCGGTAGGATGTACAGGGCGTGTTATCGTCCTAAGTCACCGGGCGAAAGGATCCTTGCTTGAATGGATATCAGTAGATAGTCGCTTCTGCGCGGTTCGTCTGGCAACGTCCATGAAGGAGTCTCACAAAGGGAAGGTTGGTCAATATCTGCTTGTCGTGTCTGCTTACGCCCCGAGTGCCTTTAGCTCTGACACCATCAGCGACAAGTATTATGATGCCATGAATGCCTCTTTGCGGCGACCTATAAGTTCAGATGTCGGTGTTGTTGCCGGAGCTCTGAAAGCACATGTTGATACCCGATTAGACTCGGTACGTAAAGATAATATTGATCGATTGCTTCGGCAATGTGCTGACCGGGGGCTGCTTCCATGCAGTACTGACTTTCAAAACAGCCGAAGTTGTCTGGCCACATGGCGTCCTGTAACGGCGTGCCGGCTGCAAAATCAAATAGATCACATTAATATCACTTACCAGTGACGCTGATCAATAACTAACTGCCGGTCGTTTTGGAACAGATTTGTGAATTCTGATCATGCGCTCATCCGGAGTCGCTTCTTTATTCGTTTTCTGGGGCCGCATAAGGTGAGGAAAAATCGCCGGGCAACTGAGAGATTGGCGGATCCAGATACTTTACGAACTTACCAGAATTGTCTTTGAGAGCCTGTCCAAATGCTCCACCATCAAATGTGAATTCATATTGGGACGAGATTACTACCTCTTTGCATGTTGCTGGGAATTTTGCCTGTGGCACGGCACCACCATGCACGCTCAAGCACTGGATACCAGACCGAACAGTGGCACTGCTTAAGTCTCTGAGTAACATCCCAACCGGTCAAGAACACAAATTGATGCGACGAACTATCAGACACCAAGGTGAAAGTGAGAATGCGAGCTGACCGTGAAGTGTGGTGGACACAGAAAACCAAGGAAATGGAAGACACCCAGAAAGCCTGTATTGCCCGAAAATTGTTTCAGATGATCCGTACGACCGGCGCCCAAAAACTACCTGTGAGAGAAACCGTCGGGGATCGGGATGGAGTGACCATCTTGAGTGAAGTAAAACGCTTCGACCGTTTGGCCGAATTCTTCAAACAGCGGCACCCAGCTGGCACCCATCTGGAGGCCACAAACGACGTAGAACCCTGGATGAGGAATGCTGAATTTCCACGGCATCGGGGGTTTATAACTGCTTACGTTCGCTCGAGCACCACCGAGCTTGCAGTCCGGATGTCCTCCCACCACCATTGATCTAAGTTTCGGGTGAAGTCCCCATTTGGCACTTGTCTGATCTGTTTGCTGACATTTGGGAAAAGGAGACTGTCCCAAACAACTGGATGGAGTCAGTGTTAGCGCCTATTTTCACAAAAAGGGGCTCGTAGAGAGTGTGGTAACCACAGGACTTTCAGCTTGGCCCCATTCGTAACGAGACTGTTGGCGTTACTTGTGCTTTGTTGCTTTATGGTGAAACACTGACTCGAGAGCAGCAAGCGGTTTTCTGGCCTGGTAGTGGTTTTTTCACCAAATCTTTCCACTCCGTCAGGTGGCAGAACAACGGCATACGTACAGACGGCTCGGAGTTTCAGTATTACTAGATTTACGAGGCCCACGCGACTCAATTGACCGGTCTTTTTCCCGTGACATGCTTTCCCATCAAGGAATGCTACGGACATTTGTAAAAGTAATAAGTTCATTGTTCTCCGAGACTCCCGCGATTAAAGCTGGTACATAGATCGCGGGAAACATCCAGCACCATTAACTTCAGTGACTCGGTCATGTACTATGCATGCCGAAACCACGGTCTATCAACACGGGTTTCGTTCTCCGTGCCTCCTGCATAATCGCGCAAATGGGTAAAGGTGCTGCTGGTGTTGTACGCCTTCCAGAAGGGGGTCTCCGTGACTCCGCTCCTGGCTGGAGGCATGGCAAAAATGGCTACTGATCGATGTCGGTGACCTTCGTGCTGTCAGTTTCTTTGCAAATTATCCGATTGAGCAACTGGAGGTGTAGGCTCCTTAGAATGCTTGTCGTTGGCGAGCACTAGGTCCCGTCCCTCACCCGATATCTTTCTCTCCTCTTCATCCCAAGGCTTTAAATATAATTAGATGAACTCTATGGCTGTATGGAAGTCGAGAATCAGTGTCAACACTGATGTTGCTCTCTCTGATGATGCTGATTTCAGAACTTGTAAGAGTATATGGAGAACTCTTCAGCAGCTTCTGTATACAAGGCGGTGTCCGTCAGGGGTGCTTACTTTCTATTTCTGTGTAATTTCGTGGTCGATGAAATGCTGAAACGAACCCTGGAATGTCTTCAAAACCCCGTAATTCAAATAGCCTCGTGCGAAAAACTTATCGACTTGGATTATATAGAGAACATCGTTTTCTTCTTCAAAGAGAAGGCACAAGTGTTGGATGAACTGAGCAAATTCATTCCGTCCTTTGGTATGCACTTTGCACCCACAAAGCTTAAGGTTATGCTCTTAGATACGCAGACATTGAAGACGCCACCTACGATCCATGGAGAGGCAGTCGAATTTGTGGAGCATTTTACGTACCTTGGAAGTTGTATTACTTCTGATTTTAATGTGACAGATGGGCTCGATGAATGAAATTCCAAGGTCTGGGTTGCGCTTGCTAATTTGAGACACCTGTGACGTCGAAGCGGTATGCCCTGATTCTCAAGGGGTGTGTGCAGTGCGGACTGTTTGACTGTATAGCTGACAGACTTGGTCTGTTCGAGCAGCGGAACTGAGACGTCTTCAGGTGTTCAACCACTATAGACATTGTAAGTTGGTGTCGGAGAATCCATAACCAGTCAATTAGAAGGCGAGTTTTCGGTTGTACAACGGGGACTTCCATTAAAGAATGTGTCCAGCACCAGAAGCTGCGTTGGTTAGGACATGTGTTACACATGCCGAACCATTGTTTTCCGAAGACAGTGCTGTTTTCCATGTCCAATTCAGAGTGGCGGAAGCAGAGGGGTGGCCAACCCTCGATCTGGCGGAGTGATATGAAAGAGATTACGGAATGTTTGGGTGCTGTCGGTGCTACTCGCCTCCCAGAATGGGGACCACGTGATCTCCATTGCGCCTGGTTGAAGAAAATTTATGGCTGCCAATCGCTGTCAGTGTCGTTCGTGTTGTCAGTTTCTATCCAAATTGACTGAATGAGCGTCCGGTAGTGCAGGCGCCTCGGAACGATTGTGGTTAGCTAGCACCAAGTCCCTTCTCTGTCCACTTTAATTACGTTCTTTTTATAATTCATCTTTCAAATAAATCGTTCTTGTAAGGCATTGAAGAATCAATGTTGAACACTGATGTCATGCTGTCCATGATGATGAGATTGACGATGATAAAAATGGTGTGGGCCATCTTACAAGCGGGTTGCATAAACTGTTTTTCCAAAGATGCCTACAGGTTTTTTATCATTGACACATACAGAAACGGACTTCAAATTCGACATTTTGCTTCACTTTACCTATTCAGTGAGTATCCCTCATAAATCTGGCATAAAGGACAACATGCACTTTTAGACTTAGTTCTATGGAGTTTATCAAAAGAGCCAGCACTTTCAACCAGCAAGGTTAGCGTTCGTCTCCACCCTGCAGCCTACCTGCACTCTTCTATTTGGGATTAGGTTTGGGCCGGACGACATTCAGATATGGTACGAAAATATTTTGTGAACCCAGAGTAAACTCAGCTGGAGCCCAGTGAAAAAAGCTAACAGGGCTTGAACTTGTATAGTTCCGAGAACTGTTTTCCTTCCCTCTGTCCTCCATTAGGCCGTTTTGTAGCTCGCCTACTCGAAGGTGCATAACTATAGACTATTTTTTCGTCCTCACGTTTCGACTTTACGGAAACATCATACGTATAACACCAATAATATAGGTCTTAGAGGCGACAACACATCACTTGCTCTAAAATCCATCCAGAGAGGAAGAAAATCAAATGATCTCAGTAATTTTATCTTGTGACTAGATGAGCGCAAAGTTAATTTTTTTTAGGACAAGGCTGGTGCTATACTGAACAGCAGAATTCTCAAAATTTCTCGTGGATTTACTTCTACAAGTAGCTAAACTAAGTCTGTCATCAGTATTGATGACGAAGTGAATATGCAAATCGATAAAGCCTCCCCGCCTTTCCAAAATAGTCTGGTGTATGAGAGTCCGAAATATGACATAATGTATAGCGTTGAATCAAGGTCATGAAGCATGGCCACTAATCATAAGAGACAAAAGCATATTGCTTGTTTTTGTGCATTGCTGACTTCGAAGCACTGCACGCCTATGAAGGTTACATCGGCTGAAGAACAATGAATTGCGAATAACATGTCTTTGCAAAAACCAGCGGCTTTTTTAGAACCGAAATTATCTGGCTGCAGCAGCCAATCGGGGCTACTATTGCCCTTTTTAGCTCAGTTTTTTTAGCAAGGTGCATTTTAAAGAAGAACCACGGAAAAGGGCCGCATGGCCCGTGGGCGGAGTCAGCGGTGTAGGTCTCCTGCAGGCCGGCTTATTACAGTTCCACTTCGTTAGTCTTAAGAGGTACCGAACAACATTAGACAACCGGACTATCAGCTATGTCGCTAACTTTCCCCTTCTTGCCTAATAGCCAACTATATTTCATTTATTCCACGTGCTTCCTCACTCTCCTGCGGCCAAAACCACTACGGTTATTGAACTGAACTGATATAAAACTCGTGGTAAATCACATTGCAAAGGACTGTCGTACTCGAGTTCTCTTTTTATCTACTTCTTATGATCTAACAGCAGCTTGTTATTAAAGTTAATTATGCAAAACAGTAGACGAAATCTTCGACATTGTACCACTCAAGCTATTGAGGCTAAATCCACTTTGACTGATAGTATCAACGTGAAATGATCTTGAAAGTCCATTAAGTCGAACTTTTTGGTTGGATTGTTTGTGCTCGCTCCCGGCGCGCACGCTCATCTCATTCTTTTGAACACAAGGTATCGGCAGGATTGTTGCACGCTCTTCCGAGAAACCATGTGACCAGAAAGGTTTTAAACGTGATTTCTTTAATCGAGCTAACAATAACCAACATCCAAGATTCAAACGACAAATTAGCCTGCCAAAGTCGATGCGAGCACGTCGACTGATTGAATTTATAGGCTGGCCCCACTGCAAGTTTAAAACTTGCCTCGTGAAACTTTGTGCACACAGTTTAGTAAATTTGGGTTAATCATCGCAAAAGATTTGCAGTACTTTTAACCCAGTAGGGTTTTTATTTTTTCCCGTCAACCCGGCGGCCCGTAATCTAAAAGTGTTGCATCACCGACGAGAATGTAGTGTGGACATTCTGCTAACTGAGCTCAATTCCTGTTTGCGTCAGGTATTTTGACAACATTATTCGAAAATTTGCTCATGTTAACTGCGGCTAAGTCTGTCAGTAAAATGTCCCCGACGAACAAGATGAGAGTCGAGAATGTCGGTCCAATTAAGAGGATTAGCTGATAACAAGTTGAAACATTGGGCAGGTAGTATCCAGTTTGCTGGGCACTGCAATATGTTGTCAGAAAAATAAGTCACTTTCAGAAGCTCTGTAGGCGGAACCGAACGAATCGCTAGTAACTGGCACCCGATTTCTCAGCACAGTATACCACTCTGATTGAAAGCCTTGAACGAGTGATACTAGGCAAGGTACCATTCCGCCTGATGTTTCAGCAAACCAGATTTCCAGTCTTGATTGCATGAAGATAGAAAGATTGCTTTTTATCAGAGTTTGAAGCCTGCTTCTCGTCTTTAGGATGACCACACCATCTACTAAGATGATGAAGGTGGTCACAAGGTTTTACTCGTCTCCGCTGGACCTTGCAGCGCAATTCACTTCGCCTCTACCCAATGGATTATCGACTAAAGTTTGTTGGAGTAATTACTGTGACTTCCACAGGAAACCAACGCTATCATCCGGGTACTCAGGACGAAGTAAAATGAATACAGGGAGTACGTGGTGAATTATCAAATCCTGGAAGTGCAATCTTGGTGTAAGCAATGTGATCGAACGAGCGAGCCAGAGCAGATGCCTATTATATCAGCTGAGCTACCGAGTGCGCTTATCTGTGATAGCGAGGTCTAATACACTATGGAGGTCACATGTGGAGCTCGGGCATTGCTCCACCTATATTCAAATGAGTGGCTTGGTTCATCATAGTTCAGGTTGAGATGAACGATTAGATTGTGGGATAAGGAACTTCATCCGGTAATGTACTTCCTAACCAACTGATAGCCGGCGATACCTATCAAACGCAGGCGCTTTTGCGCCAATCAAACTTGTACTCGTAACTTGCACTTCTGTGTTCATCAAATTTCCCCTCCACTCTGCATCACAGGCCTCTCAACTTCTCCTGTCTAAGCTTGGGCAACCTGGCAGTATCCCAGCCCTCGTGCTTCGTTCAGGTGGCATGGCAGCTAGGCACCGGAAGGGTGCTACAGCTGAACGATATGCCTCAGCATTGCTTTGATATAGTTGGTTAGGGACGACAAGAAACACTCGTAATATTCTACTTGTTTCAGATATATTGCTCCAACGGCGTAACACAAGTGAATAAAAAGTGTAACCATGGCTCTCGCTGGAACGAAGAAAAAATTGCCTGGTGGAGACATTCAGAGTATGAGCTTACCCCAACTCATGTCCAGTATTTCCTCCATAAAGTAAGTCTATGACTCTGGACTATCATCCATTCTCAAAGTTCGATGGCTGCTCGATTGCAATTTGAAAATTTCATGTACCAAAGGCACATCGTCAAATTGGGATTAGACTCGGAGATCGATCAAGGTTCACTTAGATTTTTATATTTTGACGATTAACTGTTTCCGCAAATCAGCACTTGCTTTTGCCACATCCGCACAGTATACCATTCGGATAAAAAAAACGAGCAACGCATTCGAACAGACTCGATACGTTCTACTCAAGGACGAAAATAAATGTATGATTGCGCGAGAATATTTGGACGAGCTGGCTGGAGACATAGCTGAAACAAACCGCATTTGTGAATCTACTATTAGTAACTACAAGGTAGGTGAAAGGGATGTTTTCAGTTGAACTATTCCGTACCTCCAGATTACAAAGGAAGATTTGGATCTCAGCATGAAGTACTTGAAGAAACAGAGGTACAGACTTCAGCGACGAGTGGTTCCATTGCTTCAGGATGGGGAAAAAACCATGGAAGCACACCACGCCTTCATGCATTTTCACAGCGTTGTTCTGAAAGACATGGTAGGTGCAGGATTCTACAACGTACTGGAAGTTATTTAAACGTAAGACAAGAGGTTGATTCTGTGCTCGGCAGGTCATTACAGTGCAAATCCGAGGAGACTACAGAAACGTGCGGATTATTTGCTATATATTTATCCAATCCAATTATTTATGATGCTGTTGGACTCCATTTTTGACTTTGGTCCGTGCACGTCGACTGAACTGCAGCGCACAATGTGGGGCATGTCACTTTTGGCCTATCGCTTCCATGCTCAGTATGTTTGTAGATGCGTTTCCTGATTACTTACCAAATTACTTACCTACTCACTTGCTCATTTGCTTACTTACTTACCTTTACACTTTTTTTTAACTACCCAACTACTTATTTATTCATTTACTTTGTCACTCAATCACTCACCCAATCATTACTCCTTTACTTATTTGAACGCCCAGCTAATAACTCACTTATCAGCCAACTTGCTCGCCTATTACTTATTTTTGCACGCTAGTTCATTCTTACTTGCTTACTTTTGCGGTAAGATGTGTGACCCAGTTAGGACCCAGTGAGTGTCTTTTGGTTGTCTGCGCGTGGCTAAAAGTGATACATTCTCTGCAGCAGGTCGGTTCAACCTGTACATTTTGACCATGTTTGATATTTACATGTTACAGTGTGAAATGAGGGGATGAAAGGATCTCAACAAGTTGAGTACTGGTCACACATGCAGTTTACGTTTCAACCGCCTGGAAGTTTGCTGAATTCAGACGACGTTGTTCACAGCAGTCATCTGAGTACCGTCCAGTCTTGTGAGGTTTAGCAAGCACTGGTCACAGAAGAAGGTGAACAGCAGCCAAATTTCCCCACAAACCTAAAGGACAACAAAGGTTTGGGCCTTCCACACTCTGCTGACTGACCACTTTAAACCCCGTTTGAACTCCTTGGGCACGCTCACTTTGTTTGGATCCTTTGAGATGAACCCATTCAGAAACTTAGTGCTTGTTTTCCGAGGAAAAGCATTACAGACGGATGGACGTGGGTAGATGCGGTAACTCAACGAACTTAGGATGAAAGGTCACTTTTCCGATTTGCCGCGCAACAGAGTGCTCTTTAGTGACCTTCATCAAAGGCTTTCATCCATGCTAACATGATCATTTGGAGGAAACGCTGGACTGATGACACTCATTTTCGTCAGAGGCACATTTGACCAGAAGAAGCCCGTCAACGGCTTGTTCATACCAATGTTCAATCGCAGAGGGGACGATACGGATGTCGAACTAAGGTAGGCACTAAAGCAGCTCCACTTGGTGCTGAGAACTGCCTTTTAAAACAGTCCAAATGAATTCCTGTAAATAACAAGGGAAGTACAAGGGAATACAAAGAAAAGTTGGGCGTCCTAATGTGTTTGCCCCTGAAGAACTACCAGGTAAAAAAGTCCTCAATGGGTGTGCCGAAACGTGGTATCTTGCGCAAATTCTCACGAGTACACAAAAGAGGCTTGCTAATCGTGAGAAGCAGTTAGTGCAGTAAATTCCTCTGGGCCTGGAGTGGATGACAGCGAATGGTATCTCGATTGTGTGGCCGCTGGCCACAAGTATTGGAAGCTCAAGAAAAGTTCGACACGCTTTCTAACCGTAATGACTGGACAGCTGGTGGGGCGCAAGCAGCAAAAACGACTGACCCACGAACGTCACCCAGCATTCACGGGTGTAGTGAGAACTGATGAAACTTAGAACAAAAAGAGCCGGATTTATCTGGCGCCAAACGATCGGGTGCAGATAGTGACGATGTGCGTTTACGGTGGCCATCAGTCTACCATTACGGATGGGGGACTTCAGTAATGCAAAGGCACGTTTGGGAAATCGTGGCAAATTATCGATACTTAGGCAGAGTGGACGATATAGGCTGTGTAATTCTACGGCTGAATCTTTTTCATATAAAGTTCCCCCCAAATCCTGTTATGAATGCCTAGAAAATATGCGGAAAACTGTCCAGCATCAGAGAGAAATACGCACTGCTTGACTGGACACAGTAGCTGAAATGAACGATGTGCCTTTCTGTTCCAACTTTAAACTTCAGGCTGGGCGTATCTGTGATTTGTATGGAACAGCCGGCAATCTTTTGGTCTAAATCTACAAGCTACCCTCCCCCCAAAGGTTCGGTAAAGCGGAAATAAAGTCGGACGAAAAGAAACCAACAAAGAACTCGCTATCCTTCCCAAACAAGCGAATGGGAAAGTCAGGTCACTGTATTCCGAGAAGAAAATTACTGCCGCTCTTTAGTTCGGCTGAAACAGTTGTTGATTTGTGGAGTTTTAGCAGTATCTTACCTGGTGTGCCATCCTTGCAATACTCTGCTTGGCTTCAACCGGATAACATACTTAACTGAAGGCGAATTCACCCGCACTGTTTCAGTTATTGTTTTTTCGGGCAGCAAACGATCAACCAGACAAATCAATCTGATATATTTAAACGAATCTAACAGACTGGCAGCGTGTACTGCACTCACGCATGAACTAACAAGCGCTCGTTGCGCAGTAGTTTCTTATATAGTCTTATATAGTTTCTTCTTATAGTCTCCAGTTCGTATTGCTTCATTTCCCAAAAGCAATGAGATCCATCTTGTGGATGACTGTTTAACCCATCAGATTTGCTGTTTCTGACCCATTCATATGCTACTTAATGGAGACAAATTGCTACAGCTTGAGCTGACACGAAATATCCACCTCATGAAAAAAATTTCCGAAAGAGTTTGTTGCTTTTATTATTGTTTATCGATTGAGAATTTTCCATAAAGAAGGAAGCCCGTACAGTAAAACGTTTCCAAAGTTGCTGACGGAACCAACCAAGGGGTTTAGTAATCCGAAATCTGTAGAGGATGCGTAGAAAAAGAATTTCTAATGGCTGTGTTTGGTCTTTGAAGAATCTAAACAGATCTGTTGAGTGCAGGATATGTGGCAGAAAAAGAAAGAAAATTTGCGTCAAACAGATGTCAACTACTGTAATTAGATGAGAATTTACAAATCCACACAAGTCACAAGCGAATTTTGTTTGAAATGAGCAGAATCCACCAATAACTACTCAGTACCGTAGATAATTTCATTACAGCCTGTATCACCTGCTGACTAATCGATTCAGAATTGTCATCTTTTTCTAACCTTTTCTGTAATACTACTGGGTTTGCTAGGATGCCGTCACAGAGAAACTACGAATAACGAATAAGAATCTCTTGAAACGCCTCGATAGCATCAAACAATTCCTAAAAGAGCATGCTCGGAGCAACGTCATGATCCAGGCTGTTGACTTTGAAGAACAACAGATTCAAGTGACGCAGGCCTCAATGAGAATGTCGGAACTCGAGAATTTAATAGCTGTGCGAAAAGTTGTGGCTGCTCGACTGACACTAAGTCTGGAAAAAATGAAGGCAAGTTAAAGGTTACTGCGTTTAATTTCTGCCCTGTGTACGGTCTCAGATGTCAGTCATTTCAAAACTTTGCATAAAAACGGTATTTTAACACAACTCTGTTACAGTGTTACGGTTCAAATAGAACATAAGGTTGACGGAAACTCGGGGACAGCGCCTACATGATGAGCTCCAAGAAGGGCGAAACCCATCGTGGGCTATCGAGGAGTTTTGAGCAAACTTATGAGTAGTGCATTACGTCTATAATCAGTGCCAGTCCATCCAGATTCTCTAAGAGCATCGTCGGAGGTGTAAACGATTTGGGCGTTTCTGGAGGTTTTCTCTGGGAACTTTTCCTCATTACGAGGGTCTTCTGAATAGAACCATGTGATTTGAGGCAGTTAAGCACCAGTGGTACTATCCGTGAGGATGATAATGTGACAAGAGGAGGAAGGAGAGAGAGAATCATAGGGAAACAGCTATGATTATGATCATGATGTGCCCTTCAATGTCTGGTGCGAAAGGGCCAGCACCGACGTTAGCGGGCTTTTGACCACAATTCACACATTCATCCACTGTGTTCATTTACGCATGTTTAATTGTTTGACGCACTTCACAAAACTGCGCTGATCTTGTAGAGCAAGCTGTGAGCAAGCCGCCTAACTAATTCGGCCAGAAATACTCTTTTATTCGTGTCAGCTTCAACAACCTGTTCGATTTCGGATTTGCTGCAATGATAGACAAGATGACTATTATGGAAAAAACTGCAATCCCTGACACCACACTGCTTTGTTAGTGTTTTCTTGAATGTTCATCTAAGGCACTGTGGAGCTTTTTTGTCACCTTGAGCCATCTCATTGTTGCCGGACTCAGTGGAATGTACGCTCTGTGGTGCAAAGTTCATCAGCATACTAACGATGGAGATGTTCCTAAATGCGGATACAAGCACCCGAATCTCTTAACTGCTGCCTCTCACTTGCTGGAAAAGTGCTCCACCAAGTGAGCTACGGCACCTGGGCAGTCGGGCTCACATTAATTCGCCACATCTCTGGATAATGGAACAACCGTCTTGTGACTTTCACAGTGAACCAGATTCTTTTGGTCTATCAGATGCCCGAAAAACATTGGTTTAGAGTCGATGTAAAACAGCTGGAGGTTGAAAAACCTTGAATACCTGCCCAGACGACTTGATATTTTTGCGCCTACCCCGTGCAATTCCATCGGTCTTTCAAATAAGCTTCATCTTGAGCACCCACTTGTAAACTTTCGTTGTTGCATATTAAACCGGGTACCGGCTAACAGGCCTGAAAATAGCTGACCTCACTGAAATTTTGCTGATCTCAACAAATTATTCCATCTTACTGATTCTGGACCAGAAATTCTTCGAGAACATACGAATGTTACGAAAATCATTTTTTTGAATTATGATTGTCTGTAAGAATCTGGCTATTCCTTGAGAAAAATTTGGTATCCAAATCGAATTCTTGTGCACTTCGAAGCAATAACTCACGGCCACCTTACTTTTGACCTCTATCCACACTCAGCCCCGAGATTACTAATTTCACACACTAGTAATGGTTAGGTAGAAATGTACAACAAAATTCTGCTGGTCTTGTGAAGAGCAGATATTTGTAGAGTTCCTGAGGGGAGACGTAGCACATCCATGCTTACAAGGGCCCTTCCAAACGGAGAGCACCATTTGGACTGCATTTAAGCCTTCCAACGGGTAGCGTCAGCGGCGCAGGCATCCTTTCGTGGCATCCCCACGGGTTCTGTTTGG
Source organism: Clonorchis sinensis (assembly GCA_003604175.2). NCBI lineage: Eukaryota > Metazoa > Platyhelminthes > Trematoda > Opisthorchiida > Opisthorchiidae > Clonorchis > Clonorchis sinensis. The sequence goes on along the minus strand of CM030374.1, from coordinate 4,192,657 downwards.
GCCCGGACGAAGGTTTAGAATCGTAGCTCTGCTAGTTCCTACAGATCGCACAGTGTCCGTGGGCAGACAAACGGTTCCTACTTTTATTCAAGGGAGCATTGATATGAAACCCTGATGCCTAAAACCCTTCCTTAAACGTCGATATGTTTCATTTCAACATGTGTTTCTCGGGTGTAAGCCATCCTGCACACAGAGACGGGTTCTTTTTAGATGCTGAAGCATGCTTCAACAGTCTATCTAGTAAACAGAAAAGTGGAGATTTTGGTGCCACTTACTCACAGCAAATTACACTTAGTATATAACCGGATTCTTCATCTTGAGGCTGCTTTAAACGGACTCCGGAAGGTTCTCGAAAGGCTACGGAGGAGGTTTAAATGGAATTGACATTCTGTTTCTTTTCAAGACTTTTCTGATTCTGCTGAACTTTTGTGCACAAACACAACCAAAACGTTTTTTATCCCCCCATGACAAATGTTTTGGATTAAGAGGACCTTATTCATAAGATCGTTGTGACTCTACACGACAGGTCTCGTCCTTCTTGAGACTCCTCAGGTGAGCACAGTCTTCGAGTTTCCACGCAGTCAACGCTATGTTTTACCTGAACACGAATTTGCAAACTACACTCATTTGCATAGTAATTTATTATTGATCGGAGACGCAACTGAGCCCCAGTTGAGTCCAAAGATGGGCGAAACCGGTCGTGGGTTGTCAAAGATTTTTCAGCAATCTTGTAACTTCGTTAAAAAATGCTTCGACATCTCGAATATTATGCCAAGTGAAACATGAGGCGGTCTCCGTGAAACACATTTGGTTGAAAAATACCATAAACGAAAGATTCAGGTGGAGTTCAGCTGAGTCTGTCGTGAAAGCCAAATTAGTGTGCAGTTGAATGTAGTTCACAAATTTGGGCTGAAGCATGGAAAACGGTTAATAACGGGAACTCTGCCTACCTGATGAGCCCGATAAAAGGCGATACAGGTTCTGGACTGTCAACTAGTTTTCAGCAAACTCATCGGTAGTTTTTTTTACAAGAGTGTCACACCAATATTCGCGGTGGCTCATAATATTTATATTATATTTATATTTATTATATATATTTATATATATATATAATTATTATATATATATTATATTTATATATTTTGGAGAACACTCCCATTTGCCAAATTTTATTTCCTAAGTTTTTTGTACATGAAACATCTTTGTGGTACTACTGTTTAACACCCTGATTTAGATATCCAGAGTTGAATAAAGCCCAATTTGCACACATTTCCTAAGCTACGGATGCAAAAAATAGCATTTGGAAGCACTAGATACATTTCTCGACCTGATTTACTGTGCCGGTAGGGTTTCAACAGGAAATTAATTTTTGAGATACCGTTGATGTTATTCCCCCGGATTTGTGTAGGTCGTTCTACTCGCTAGTAAGTATATCTCTTAGAAACACCCCACACAGAGCGTCAGATGAGAAATCCCTGATTTACCATCAACAAGGGTTTCGATACATTTTGCTAATTACAGCGTTGGGACTTCAACATATCCTGAACGATTTGCGAAACTGTGACGTAGGCAATTCAAAAGTTAACTGATATGGCTGTTGGAGAAATTTCAAAGGAATATACATATGACTCTGTGGTCTACTTCAGCTTTTTGAAAATGTTGTTATCATATACCGTTAACTTTAATTTGACCAGTCCTTAGTATTTGGTCCCCATGCTCGTTCACGTCAGCCACTGTATCTGCTGACCAATCCCTCTACTCACATATTCCAGGGTGCTCTAAATAAGGAACTTTGTGCTTCGCAACAAATGAAGAAGCGATTTCGCACGACGGCTATGCATCAAAAACTTCTCTCTTCCGCGATCGAACAATATCAGGAGGTGGGTTTCGCCTATCAGTTGCTTCCCTGTGTGATACTACCAATGATTTCGTAAATCCTCAACAGTAGCGGCAAAAACACCATTTTCGTCATCAACCTCGTTTTTACCATCGTCATCGACATCAGCGTCGAGTAAGACGCCTGGGGTGCAGATTAGCGAATAATCCATAGGTATTTTCACTGGTTTCACAGGAGCTTATAGGAGAGTATAACGAAGCGCATGAACAAAGGCATACAAAATATGTTCCGATGGCTGCTGAACCGAATGATTGTTACACCGAGTGCGAGAGATCAACTCGCGGACAAAAAGCCACGGAAATCACAGATGAGTCCTTGTAGCGGCTACACTCTTGCTCGAATGTTGTTTTCCACAGTCCACACATGTCAACACATGTACTACGTTTGCAAGCCACCTGTGAAAAAGCAGTAGCTAACCTATATCAGTCGGGAAGACATTATGGACTGTTGCAACTTTCTGAGGTTGCCCTAAGTAGTTGTTGATTTTTTGGCTGTGTGTGTGTAAAAGACAGCAGCAACGTTTTGGTGTTTTTCAGCGCGAAGCTATAAAAACACTATTCCCTGAAACAGTGCACAAAAAACGGAATGCTCTATACTACTTGGAACCTATCACTCATGGAGGTTTTTCGCTGTCTGGTTAGCCTTTCTGAAAACACTCACTGACGGGACGGGAATATCGACCGCCTCGTAAAAACGAGTGTGTTGTTGTTGTTTTACGTTCTAATTTTATCTCGATTATCCCGGAGCTGTACATTTTTGATAGGTTGTTTCCTTTCGGTCGACTGCAACCCCAACACGTCTGGCCAGTTCATTTCAAAGTACTGTCCAGGCAAGTTGAACTCTGGCGATCTTCAATAGGGAACCGGTAGCCATTCAAGTGCAAACTGCTCCAGCCCATTCACTGGCCGAATTGGTCTTTGAGCTTTTCTCAAATGTGCACCTCATTATAACACTCTGTTAACAGCCCGTCCACTTTTCTAATGACAGCTTTCTTTAGTTGTGCTTTCTGTCGACTAGCTTCAGATTATCTCTAAGATTTAGGTAACGACCGGTGACGCTACAATGGCTTGTTTCAGTACCATCCCTGGATAAATCGATTTTTCGTAAGGTTTCCTACTTTGTTCAATGAAGTAAAGTGCAAAGCCTCTCAAAGGTCTAGCAGAATAACCACTAACTGATCAAGGATACAAAAAGCCGACAAGCGTACTGCACCACAAGGGAGAACGATGCTCAGTGGGAATTGTCGTCTGGTCGCTTGCTACACAAAAATTTACTGCTGTGAATTATCAGCCTAGAAAGTCCTTCCCTATGTAAACCATGTGTTTGGGCCTGAGAGCTCGAAATGGCTCTGTGGTTAAGGCGCGAAATTACTGACCGGAAGATCTGTAGTTTCAACCGAATCTTGACTACTCCTGGCTGGGAAAGCTGGCGGTACCCCAGTCCTCTTGCTTCCTTCGGGTGGCATAACAGATGGCCACCGAAAGTGTGTTAAACCTAAACGAGGGTTCATATTCATCGTACACACTTGTTATTATGAGCACCTCAAGAGAAGAGCATCAAAGGCTGGAATTAGCACAATCTGCGGCATAATGTTCAGCAGAAGCAGTTTCATTCGAATCGTTACTACTTTCAGATAACCTGACGTTGCCAGTCCATACAAAGTGTATCCGAAATATCATCTACATATGCTCTAACTTCGAGACAATGTTTATCACATAATTTTTATGTCGTTGCCAAGCTGCAGTAAGAAGTATGAAAATGTGCTGACACTTTACCTGTTGTCTGCTTTCTCTCCGCAGAATAGCTACGAACAACACCGAAGACTATGGGGCAGTACGAAACGGAGGCTATGATTTGATGTTGGTGTTGGTCACAAGGCGAAATCCCTCCTCAAAAGTTTTGACTGAAAACAAGTCAAGCATTGGCTCTCTGTACAGCCCTGCCTCAAGTTCAGACCACCTTGAAAATCCACGGTTGGTCACAACTCCCCGTGTGTAGTCGGGGGATGGCGACAACATCAATGCACTCAAAAATGTGAAGAAGAGCAAATCTGTGCTCAACAGATATGCACTGTTATCCTTTTGGTTTCAAAGTGTTTTTTATCCAGTTACTCTCACTAGTGATAAGTGAGAACTGATATGCGTGTGGCAAAGACGCATATATACGTCCATCTAAATTCAAATCACAGACTCTACACTGTGAACACAAACCAAAAACATGGTTTGCAGAAGTAATCTATCAGTTCTACACTTGACGTTTCTATTCTTCTCTCCGTACTCTCTCCTGGGAGTCGTGGATGAATCGTATCCGTTTGTTATTCCATAAGAGACAAAATTTAAAAAGTGGTTCCACAAAAAACCTCTAGGTCGCCACTTTCCTTGTTCCAGATGATGTATAAGTCTTGATTTCTCTGATCAAAGCCTCATTTGGGAGTACGTTTGTAGAGTGGAAACCGAGAAGACATTCATGGGACTTTATCTGTAGGAACTTGTGCTCACAAGCAGAGAAACACAACGCTGCTAGCCATACATATTTAGCTGGTGAATTTGACCTATACAGTGCTGTAAAGTCGACTGACGGCGTTTCGGCGAATACCTTCAGTCAAACACTATTAGGATACCCAGTTCCGAACGTATCTGGACTATAAAACCGTCAATGGAATAGCCGTTTTCGTTGGGACGGATTTAATCGGTTGTCCGGGAAAGATGAGTTCTATTTTTGGTAGCCCGCTTAGAACTTTCCACGTGCGCTTTATAAGTAGCCCGTTTTCGGCTGCACGCGACACATCTGTTCACGCTGGTGTTCAATGGATCAGCTGAATCGAACGCTTACTGGCTTTCTGGTTTGGCTAGCCGCATCAGGCTGTCAAGCGACTATCCAGACCCGGGTTCACAGTATTAAGAAGGCATTAGGAAAACTGTGGTCTACAACAAGTTGGCGACGAAAACACTTGGAAATCGAAATCCACAATGCTACTTTCACAGGAAGGACTGATTTTGATTTTGCAACAGCAGCAATCAAAATTTGAAGAGTCTCAGTTGAGGTTAGTCGAAGCAATCCTTCACAAATTGGAAATTCGAAGCCCAGCCACAACTGAAACGAAGAAATCCTCTGTTGACGCTGTTGCAGACAGTATAGTTGAGTTTCACTACGATTGCAGAATCCAATTTCACCTTCGAATCATGGTTCCGAAGATATTTAGACTCTGATTCACGGTATTAAGGCATTAAGAAAAATGTGATCCACAACACACGAAAATTCAACTTTGACGGAAGATACAAACAAATCCAGCTAAATCTCTCATTTCTAATGATCCGCTTCAATCAGAGCATTAGGGTACCGGAAAATCGGAAAGGGCGCCTACTGTATGAGCCCCGAGGTGAGCGAAATCAACCTTATGAGCAACCTTTTGAGTAGTGGAATAAGCTTGGACAACGGACAGTAGTTTTGTTTTCGCATTCTTATTACTAACGTCGCTGTTGCTTTCCTAATCGCCATCATCACCATCAAAGAGAAGCGTTTGTTAAACTTATGTTTCTCAGCTACTTACTCACGCATCGCATCCTAAGGACCCCCGTCAAGTGGGAACAAGAGGATTTGCATTTAGAGGTGCCAGTTGCCATCCTAGGTTTAAACACTCAACCAAACAAGTTGCATGGAAACTGTAATTATGCATGCCAGTACAATTAGTTGGGGGTCATGCATTTTGTAGGGCCTTCGGTCGAATGCCAATAGGGTGGTGGAGAATTCATCCTGATTGGTTGATGATGTTAACAGAACCCAAGCCTTGTATAACTGTCAGTCAAGTTCATGCTGTGCGTTTCACAATTACTTGTATCACTATGATTGAGGCTTGCAGGTGAACTGTTGTCATGCTGGTGCATATCGTTCGGCCAGTGTAGCATGTGACGACCCACGTAACACAGTTTATTTCAACTATTTTTGGCAACGAGACATCAGGAAGAAAGCCGTTTCACTGGTCAGTCCAAGGCAAGCCTTCTTTCGCGTAGTCTGATGTGATACCCCCGCCCCCCTGTAGAACAGATGCCATTTCGCACTAGTTTGGTTCTGATCTGAGGCTCAACCGAATCCCAGTTGAATCTCTTGTTCACAAATGTGCTGAACGGTGGTCGCCTCATGTTTCACTTGATACATCGTCGTCATCATCATTGTCAGCTGTGAGAACCGCATACTTGTCGCACAGTTTCTGCCACAGTTTCGTTCACCGATGATTTGAGGAGGTGAGGTAGGTAGCTGCGAATTGGAGGCGGTAGCTGATAGATTGGTGCGTACATACACCACTGTCAGTGCGCTGTTAAGTGGGGGAATTGGGAAGGGAGCTATACATTGAAGGCAATAGCTTGGATGCATGAGCGTCACTGAGGGCGCGATTGGGCCATGTCTGACAATGTCTCTAACCATTGATGTGGCCCGTCTCGGGGTCCCCATCCAGGAAGACGGCAGTGACCAGCGCAGCTGAGTTTGCTGGTAATGGCTTTTATACTTCGCTGCCAAGTCATTGTTTGACCGCCTCTGGCTCGTTTCCACCCTTCACGTGGTTGTGCGAAAAGAACCCTTCGAGGAAGTCGGTCGACTGGCATGCGCAGCACGTGGCCAAGCCAGCGCAACCTATGCAGTGTGATCAGTTCATCTATCGAGGGTGAGTTATTTCTCCCGAATACCATTCGACGTACTTCAGCATTGCTGATCCGGTGTTCCCACCAGATTCGGGCAATGCTCCGGAGACATCGGTGGTCAAACACTGAAAGTCTTTTGACGTCCTCGGCGCGCAGCGGCCAGGTTTCTGATCCGTATAGTAATACGGAGCGCACCACAGCATTGTAAACTCGATCGTTGATGGATAAGATGATGTCACGCTTACACCACAGGTGAAGTAGGTTCACAAAAGCTGCTCTGGCCTTCCCAATTCGGATGGAAATATCACCTTTCGCGAGACCACCGGGACTAATACAGCTGCCCCGGTTAACAAATTTGTCTACTGCCTCAATCGGTTCACCCGCAAGCATGAGGCTAGGGTTCGGGCCCACCGAGTCTTTCACTAGCACTTTACACTTTGCAGGTGTGAAGCGCATGCCGAGCCGTGAGGCGGAATTAGTTAGATTATTTAATGTTGTTTGCACTACCACGGCATCAGATCCAAGAAGAGCTACGTCGTCTGCATTCTCGATATCTGTGAGCGGACGCCCTGAGGGCACTTCGACTCCACAGGCATTAGGGGCTGATGGTGAGTCTTCCATGATCGCATCAATGACGAAGTTGAACAGGAAAGGTGAAAGAGGACAGCCCTGTCTGACACCACTTGATGTGGTGAACTCAGAAGAGAGCTTCCCTTAGACCTTCACACGGCAGCGGGACTTGGCGTACAGCGTCTTAAGGAGGGTCAAGAATTTATGGGATACATTTTTGCTCCACAGACACTGCCATAGTGATTGACGGACTATAGAGTCAAAGACAGCTTTCAAATTAGGAAACACAACCACTGTTGGTTGTTGGAAGCAGTGTCGCTGCTCGAGAATCTGTCGGAGGGTGAAAATATGATCGATGCATCCTCTTGCAGGACGGAACCCAGCTTGGTTTTCACTGATCTGTCTCTCCCTGTGTCCAGTTAACCTTCGGGAGATAAGAACCAGAGAGCACTCTCGATGCCACAGCTACCACGGTGGTTTGCACACAGCGTCAGCGTACGCTTTTTGAAGCTAGGAATAACAGTCGACCTGCCCCATTCTACAAACACTTTCTCGTCGCTCCATGTCGCACCAATAAGCCTTGTTAGATGGGTAGGCACCTTCTATGGACGTTTTCTTGAAAGAACTCTGCTCGTTATGTTGCTCTAAACTGCACTTGTTTTGCTCGTCCTCTTCGTGCTCCCCTGTTTGGCACAATCCCACTTGAACCCAGATCGATCGGAGTTCTCAATATACACCCACTGATACACTAATTTAGCTTTGACGAGAGACAGTCAGTGTACTGTAAGTAAAGGACACTTGTTCAGAAAACAGACAGTGAGCTGAAGCCTATTCAGCCGAAGTCACCTGATTGTGGACAATAAAGCTCGAAAAAAGGACATTTAAAACTATAGTCTACTTCATCTCCAGCCGATACGGTTTCCAAAGAGCAGTTTCAGCTGAACAGACTAGGTTGTTTTGGAACCTTGACAAGGTTGAACAGACTGCAATGCCCGTGCCGCTTGAACTTATCATGCAGTGCCGTAAGGTGGTTAAGTCGAACACATGCTTGAAGAACATTATTCCTGAGCCTAACTTCAATAATCTGGGTGATTTTGTAGCCCCAGTTAGTCAAGATTCATATGGATGAACGCGGAGATATCTGGACCTTGGAAGAAGATTCCCCCGGAACGATCCGCGCCGGACTTGTATGTTGCTACCGTGCTGATGGGGATGAAAACTGCCGAATGTTTGTCTACCGCGGTCCTCGTAGAGTACTCGTTCGTTGGAAAACGAAACTGTCAGAATAGATTTTCATTTAACTATTGTTGATGTCCTCTACGCATTGAAATGTTGGTAGCTTCAACACAAGGGTTGTTGTGAAACGTTGCGTTGGTCCTACGGTCTGTAGCTGGGTGTATTGTCAAAGAACTCATCGCACCGGTCACGGAGTTTAGACTGTTCTCGGACGAAAGCCGAAAATATTCGCCGCTATTTTTATTGTATTCTGTGACCTGTAAACGTAACGCACTTTTGCACCTCTGTGTGAGACACATCGCAACTTGTTGTGCTGTACAAAGTCAATACCATCCTTCATCTGGAACAACACTTAGTATAAAGTACTTTCCCTTTATAAAGCTCATCAACCCTTGGATTTATATCAATCTTACGTCGTGCCTGAACAACAAATTATCGTATGCATCGATAATCACTCTTACTCAAATTAGGCTGGTTGTAGCAGATCTTAAACCGGACCTCTTGTTCATGATATCATGATATGAGTTAGTTGTTGAGCAGATGGGTGTTGAGTTGTTCGCCGATCTTGGCAATTAACGTGCAGACACTTCGTCACCAAATCAAGAGACATCATCAGTGTGCACTTGGGTGCACATTGCGGACTGAGGACGTCTTCACCTGATCAAAAACCAATAAGCGCAACCGAGTTACCAGTATTTCGACACTGGTGTACATATGGTTGCACTTTCATATTACTTGGTTTCCCACTGTGATTAGAGGTTGATGGGAACTGTGGGACTCGGCCCACCTGATGAGTACAGTTACGGGCGAAACCAGTGTTAGGCTATCTGGGATCCCTCATCCAACTAAACCCATCTCGAGAACAACGTAATCTGGGCTTGGTGTGCGCACTTTTTAATTCCGGAAATTGCTTGAAATCGGTTGCGTGATATCGCAGTTAATTAAATTACGATGAGAATGTTTTCTGTACATGATGACGAAAACAAACAACCATGTCCGTCTGCGCTGTGTTCGTCGAATTTCCTGTTAGTCCCATTTCTTACGCGTTTAGCACTTCAAAAGCACTTAACAAACTTTGACATCCAGACATTTAAAAGAGCATTCGTGTTGTAGAACCCAGTGGGACGATGACAAACTTCAAAATATGAGTAAGAGGAATTGGAGGAAGCTCAATCCAAAGTTTGTCTTCTAAGGAAAGCCACTCTATGACGAAAACCAAGAAGCAACGAACGATATTTCAGCTGACTTCTCAAGTAGGAAGCCTGCGCAACTTGTGATTTATTCCTCGCCTGGGTTACTAACAGTCGGTCGATAGTATGAGGAGTTTGCGGATTTGTGTTCACATTGTTGATAAGCCACTCGTGGCCAAACGCTGTAGTTTTCAACTACTAATCAGGAGATAGTAGCATATAATTGCCCTAGCAGTTTGTGGGATGCAGGTTGCTGATAGTGTTCAATAAGGATGAAACAAGTGTACAATGTCTGTTAGTTTCTCGGGCTAGATTGACTCCACTTGCAGGACTAAATCTCATCTGAAAGTGCAGAATCTCCTCAACGATTTGTGTACATTTTGTGCACAAACCGAAGTATGTGTCTTGTTATTTCGGAAGATTTTGACCTAGTGTCATGTGACAGCATGACGGACAAGCCCCGGATGTCCGGAACGTACTCCAGCCTGAGGAGAAAACTTTCCAACAAATTATTTGATTCAGATACGCTTTGACGTTGATCTCTGTTAGGTACTCAAGGTTGGCGCAATTATCCTCAATGCTTGCTTCCGTTCTATGGCACAACTCGTGTTCACCAGATATTGGCTTCTTGTTATCTCTGGTTTCATTCACACTGATGCGGACAATAAAACAATTGTTCGTTTCAAAGGTCAACTCACTAATGATGGGAGAATCATCAGTACACCGCATCTGTAGCATGCAGACATCCACGGTTAGGGCTATATCCAACGATCCACCCTGTCTTAACCAAAATCTCAACCTTCCTCGTCTGAACCCCACCAAAATGCTGACCTATTGATCTTACCTTCTGAAACAACCTAACTTGTTCGCCCTTTTGGACATACTCTCAATTTTGCTGTCAGAAAGACTTTATCGCTTCTTTACATGTTTTTTAAGAAAGAAGATTCTTTCTGCTAAACAGTACTGCTATGCTTTTCTGGGAAATACTGCCTCCACATATGTTACGATACTAGACTGTGTTTCAAAACGTTGTCTCTCAGTCACCCTGGACCTTTAACCAGTTACATTCAAACGCATTCGAACCCAGTGGACGTTTCATCGCTTCCAGAACGATAACGGACACCCCAAAGTGGCTTCTTTGTTCCACTCAAACGCCTGACCAAACCGGTCAGTTTTGTCCTCCAAATTATCCCGCATTCCCCCGTGACCACAAAGAAATGAGGGTATTCAAATTACCGCGGTTCTTTCTGTATTTTTTGCTATTTCGCAAGTCTCCTCTAAGTTTTTATTATCAAGCAGCTTGCGACTCAATATGTATCTGTCCAAAACTCCGTATCATCTCAGTTGAATGCACCGTATCAACCTTCCCTCTTCTCCGTCTCAGCGTGGTTTCATTGGCTGTTTCATGCCTGTAACTAGCTTGATGTCTGGCATCCAAACACCGAGCGCTACCCTGAGCGCTAGTCAACTCCTATGATTCACAAGAACTTCAGATTGGCAACTCGAGTTCCCTGTCTCTGCAAGTTTCGCAGCTTTGCCGAAAAAGGCTTCCCAGGCGAGGTGAACGGGAATGGAAAAAACTAACTGGAACTGGCCTGGAGATATCCATGGATGCGACACATGTGTATGCCATTTGTGTAAATTCGCGTTGAATTCAGGAGATAATCGGAGAAAATCGTGCGCCATTTACGGAGAGTTTCCATGAAGTTAAAGCAGGACAAACTTCACATAAGTGGCACTATCGATACTCATATTCTAAGCGTAATTTCGATAAAAAATTACCAAAATCTTTGCCAAAAACTGGGTGTACACGATGCCAAGAATAAGTCAGGGTCATACTGTTTACAAAAACAGAAAACCTGGTCGTACTTTTAAAATCTGCACCGGTTTTTCAAATTGGGTGAACCACCAGAACGTCGCAGGGCTTCTGTTCTTTAAGCTTACAGGACACCCAGGCCTCCATAGAAGCGGAATTGTGCAAGCTTGATTCATACTCCGAAAAGAGGGGTTGTATTCCTTCAGCACGTTCACAAAGTTCAAAAGATACTTTGGTAATGTTGCGACACGACCGTCTACCATCAAAAGCCTTCATGAATTGATAGAAATTAGCAAAGACAGATTGCCAAAAGTAAACAAATCTTTGTCAGGATACACACCAAAAGCTGTTTTTATCCTTGTCTCAGTAAAACAGGTTACTGTGTGGTTCCAGCTGATCCAAAAACTCGTCCCGGGAGAGACTGACGTGGATAATATATTTATGAAATGAAAACCCCCAGTTTTCTTCTTCCATTGGCAGTAGTTCTGGCCATTCTATAACTTACCTTACTAAGCGAAATCAACTCAAGGACGAAACAATCAACCGTCCAGGTTCCAAATGTTATCCGAAAAGTAAGTCGATTGGGCATGGCAGATAGGTACCGAAAAGGGTGCTACAGCTGAATGATGGTGAAGATGAAGGAAATTGTAACCATTTTTGAAGCTCGCCCTCGGACCGTATCATCCACTGAAGAATAATGTCAACAACATCCGGGAATTGCCCATTATCCTGACTGAGACCCATAGTTTCGTGGAAATGCGAAATTTGATTCAACAGTTAGTATCTCTCTGGCATAGTGTTGTCCGGTCATGTGCTCTATGAACTTGCAACCTGAGGTTTGTCTTGGCATTGGTTAGCATCATTGGTTTGCTTAAGAAACTTGTGTCTAAAAATGATACTTGGTGGATAAATTCTTTCACAAACTTAACTGCTAACAAAGCTTTATTCAGCTTCGACCGGAAAGAATTTACCTGGCGGCCCAATACCATCAGCTTGATATATTGACCCGACGTATCGGTGACCCTCATTTTCTGGCACAAAGCCTCTTGAAGAGCTTAGTTCTATGTCTTGAATTAGCACGACTGAACAAATTCGGTCATTAGGATTCTGTATCTCCATCAAATTATTAAGACACATACAGGGTACAAACCATCGGCATCCATTTGTTAGACTCAATTCAGTGCCCTCAGGAGTTTGAATAAGAATGCAGATACAGTCAACTTCCTGTCACACGGTGCACTGATTGGCCTGCGCAAAATCCTGTTTCCTGTTCAATATTGTCATTCCTTATGAACAAATCTTAAGCTACATGTCGCATTTTATTTGGGTTTGAACTCAGATAATTTCAGCAAAGTTTAGCACAAAACGGGTAATGTATGTTTCTGATTGTCAGGATGATGCGCGCTTGCCTTGATTGGTTGTGTATTCGCCAATCAGAAGACGACAGGCAGTGTTAACCAATGAAATGGCACTCGTGCCCTGTCTTTAAACCAAACACATGCTCGTATTGGGACCGACATTAAACTGATGCATCCATTCCAACGGATGTGGTGCTTCGACCCGCAGCTACTGTAATGAAGACGTTACCGATAAAATTCACTCTGGTGTGTTTCATCATAAACGTTGTAGTCGGAAAGTATCCACTGTACTCATATCAAGCGGCGCTGACCAGATTGTCTGTGGGTGCTCACCAGGCGGACTACTATGAGCAGCTTGAAAGACGTTTGATGAGAATCTATAGACCAGAAATCAGCATAAAACTGGTGTCGAAGGCAAACGCTACGTTGAACTTAACATCAGAATGTTGGTATGATATGCAGACCATTGTGAGTGAAATCCTCGGAGGGAATTTCACCGTCTTCCAATGTAAGATTTTAATAATGACCTAGCAACTTACCCAACCCTCCAAGGGCTTAGTGCGATGGGTCGGCCAATTCTTGGGACCCCTGACCAAGCGAATATTTGGCCCGGAAGTTTTCAACTGTGCATGTCTATGCCCAAAAATATACTTCCACGGTATAGCGAAGCGCCGGCCAAATATTGCACTATTTCGATCCAGTCCCTTCCGAAACTGCCCATATCAACTGATGTAGTAAGTTGGCCTAAAAAGCAAATGGAAAACCTTCGTCTCTCGTCACTTTTAAGCATTCAGGTTTGCAGTTTGGCTTGTGTTTGCCCAGATCTTGCAGCACAAATGAAGCCGTGCATATTGCTCAAACTGGTAAGGTGCATTTTTATTCATGTATGTTATGACTAACCATTCGGTTATTAGTATTATCGTTGGTCAGCCTTGACGTGGATGAGGAAGCAAGCTATTGTCACAGTAGCCCGGAAGGTCTTCCAAAAGACAGATGGTTCTGGTTGGCAATGTAGGTTTCTTTCAGTGTTCTAAACAGTGTGTAAAATGAATTTTCCTCGTCTGATGCTTGCTCTGAAGGCATAATTTCTAAAATACGTAGAGAAATGCAGGCTGAAATGGCTAGTCCTTCTTGTGAGTGCTCTTCATACACAGACCGTGATCGGATCACACTGTGAGATCCGTAGGCAGCATTACGAATGCCACCAGATAGCACTGTCAGTAGACTTTACTGAGAGTGAAGAAGAGGTGAGTGTTTATACAACTTATTCAAAATCTGCAGGCCATCAACCTACAAGCGTGTACGTAACTGCTCCACTCAATGTGATCGATTCCCGGGCTTCACAAATGCTCCAGATTCTTACTATCTACAAAAAGCGGTTACTCCTGTGTTACGTCCGCTTGCATTGTGACCCGCTCGCGATGAGAACAACGGATCCTCTTTCCTACTCTCAGCTCGTATAGATTCATGTCTACCTTGTACCAACGAGATTGTAGTGTTTCTTACGGTATTTTAAAAGACCCAGAGGGAAATTTCAGAGCTCATTTTCAGTTTCTCCACATCTTGACCAGACTGTTGAATTCTGGGTCGATGCGATATTTATCTAAAACTCCGAATATCAAGACAACGTTTTCCTAAGCCGTACGTAGCTCTGGTACTCAATTTGAGGAGTTTTGTCTGATTTTTGAATATCATTTATCTGCTTGTACACGCTTTGTTCAGAGAATCAGTGAATTAATTGGCCTTTTCGACAACATTTTATTCTCTCCTGAGGTTCACCCAAGGTCGCACATTCCAAACACTCTCCTTGTAGAATCCGAAAGAGAGAGATGAATTCAACAGAGCCAGCTTTCATAATCTTCCGCGTCCTGCAGATCCAAAGGTAAACAGGAGGGACACTGGGCAGTGGAGACATCATTACTGACGCAGACAACAGGGCTGTGACAGACAGCGTTTGGAGATTTGTGATCATGTGTCTGGTCCTAAAACAAACCAGTTCACTTGAAGCACAAACACCCAGATATCACCAGCAGTACCAAGGTGAACAGCTGCGGAGGAAGGCCCACACTAAATTAGGCTCTTTCTAAAACAAACGAAGGATACAAGGAAGGGTGGATGCTGGGAGAGTTTTTTTTTTTGGGGGGGGGGTCCATGAGGAAGCCACATTCAAACAGCCCTCAACGGATGTCAATAGACTGGATAGACGAATGGAATTACAGTTAAAGTGTCGTCAACAAGCGCCATGTTGGTCAGTTTGAAATGTTCGCCATGCCACGTACTATCACGCCTCAAGTTGTGCGTGAAATGATTTACAGCCGGACACAAGGATACGTTAGTCTACAGCAAATCACGCGCGCAATGGAAATACATTGATCAGGCTTTAGGTAGATTAACCTTGGACATGTGCTGAGTGAGGAGGTCTTGCTACTGTGGCGCTTGGCAGTTTATACCGGGCTGAAATTCTATCCGTACTGTCTAACTTGTTGTCCTGGGGATCAAATTTCCTAACCATGACGGAAACAGACGTCCGGTGGTGATTAGTGCGTGGCATGACCTTTGAGCTATTTCTAGTGTAGACCCCCAATTAAAGTCCTCGGTAAAGAGAATAAGGGAGCATAAATAGCTGGAAGTCGAAAAACATTGAAAAACCTAATCGTTTTGACTCTTTGAGGGGGGATTAACACGAGCCGCATTAAGTCATTTTAATGGACTAGATCAGAATGGCGAAACCAAATTTCAACCGTTTTTATTGTATCCACACTCTGTTTCTCCTCCAGTTTTGAATATTCGCATATTTTTAAAATTATGTCAGAAAATCTGCCCACCAACTGGAGTCCTGTTCGTAACGCGATGTGAGACATTTCGCTAGCTTTTACGAACCAACTCAAGCAAAATTGCTATGGCCCTCTTGATAGCTACCCCTCATCGGACAAACAGATAAATCCAACAGTATGGTAATGGAGCTTACGTGTTCTGGATTTCCCCTGTTTGATGAGCTTCGAGCGCGACAAAATGCAATTAGAATATAAAGGCACCGGCCTTTGTTCGCCACTCAGGTTTGAAACAATTCGGTTCACTCAAACACCTAGTTTATTGTACAATTGTTTCCACTGGTCTCTTTCCGAAAACAAAGTAATTTAGTCGTCAGTCATCAAACCGGGTGGAGTCACTGTCCAATTCAGCTAAACTAAACAAGAGTCTATGATAAGTACTCAGAAGTGGTAAAGTGCAATCAATCTCGCATGTCATGTTCAATCATTCGACAGGTTTTGACTGCAGTGCCTAATGAGTCAACCTTCGGGGAGATAAGGGGACATGCATTCGAGTAATGATGATTGGCAGTTAAGGGTGATGGTATCCCCATTCGGTGAGCTTTTTCACCTGAATCAGTAGATTAGAAGACAATCGAACAGTGAGTAACTTTGAAGGGGCACGGGGTGGGCTTAATACCTCAAGACAGCCCCAATTCTCCACTTTCGCGGTGGTTGCATGCTTGGTGACCAAAATTCACATTTTTACGTTAAGCCATTGTTTTTAGGGCTTATTAGATGACCTTAGCTTTTAGAATTGTAGGCTGAGCATCGACTGGAATCTCGACCCAACAGGTTCCACTACACAGAGCTCCAGAAACCTCAGTGGTTATGGTGCGAGCTTACTAACCGGAAGGTCCGTGGTTCGAACTCAACCTCAGCACCTCGACTGCTCCCACGTAGGAATGGGCAACCCAGCAGCCGTCGCCCTCCTTTCTTTGGGCGTGCTAGCTACGGGCGCTGTACCTGGAAAAATATCATTGCTTATGTAATCTGTAGGTTTCGCTGTAAAACCGCCGAGTTAAATCTCAGAAATTTTGCAAATTCTGCTCACAGATTCTGCTCTACTGTAATTCTACTGTAATCAACTTCCCAGCCTATGTCATTTACAATAAATAAAGATATTCTGTTGGTTCTTTTCATTGTCCTCACAGTTTATACAAATACTGAATGAAGTTGGTACTTAGCTTAAGCAAATCAGTCCACCCAGTTACCCGCCAATGCTTATTTTATGTCAGCTTTTATTCGAAACCTCAGCAATTCAAATGGCCTTGCGAACCACTGCCAGTATCCATGACAGTATCGCTTCACGTCGCAGCGTTTTTCCAGATTTCCCGCTAGCGTACACCATTCATTGACTTCATCAGTCGAACATCGATGGTTGTCTGGCATCAGCTGTTTGTCAGGAACAGCTTGCAGTTTCGACAGTACGAATCCGGATTCGAGATAGTCTTGAAACCATTTCCACCGCGTGGATACTGCCTTTTTGAATCTTAATCAAACAGTCGTGAGTAGTATTATGAAAAATACTTTTAGGAATATTCGTCAGGATTTCCTTTTCCATAAAATCACACATTCAGTGCTAGCACAGTTTGATTTTCCCATAACTTGTCTAAGCGAGCCCAAACGGTGTTGCCGGTGTCACCTATTGAAGTGTCTTACCTGACAGAAAGAATACACAGAGTCAGAAGCTCAGTACTTAGTCAGGCTATTTGCAATTTCATCAATGGAATTTTGATGGATCTAGTTATAAGTACCTGGTAGTGGCTTATAGTGATGAGGCAATTTTGTAATACTGTTATGCATTCCCCAATACTCTGTTCGTTTGCAGCTTGCTCTGGGCTACGTGTTTTCTGCTCATATTGACTGGCCTCGCTTTCGAGTGGATCATGATGGTGACATACGTTTTCAGTTCGTTTTTCGCCACTATTCTCAGCCACATCGTGCGCAAGTTTTTGGACGAATTATTTCGGCCTTTTGTCACTGAACCAGCCGCGGACATCCGTTCACCGTCCAGTTCGGGTGAGGGAGGCGAGATCAGAGAGTTGCCGGCGCAAAGACTGCTAAATGATTATGAAGAATACGAGGAATATCGTTTGGGTAATGTTCAACTGATTCCACAAAACCAGCATTACTTAGTAAATGTTCGCAACTGGGTTGATTTCGTGGTGTCACCTAACATGATGATCAAAAATGCTTATGAACGTGTGTAAAGCAACAGAGATCAGCCCGTTATGTAAAGAACTCATAAGTAAAAATTAAACAGTGCTTGGTAACGGCGGCCAATAATAGTTTTTCAAAGCCACCTCCAAACACTTTTCTCACCCATCTACTCATCTCTTCAAACATTCACTCATTCATTCATCCATCCATTCATTCATTCATTCATTCATTCATTCATTCATTCATTCATTCATTCATTCATTCATTCATTCATTCATTCATTCATTCATTCATTCATTCATTCATTCATTCATTCATTCATTCATTCATTCATTCATTCATTCATTCATTCATTCATTCATTCATTCATTCATTCATTCATTCATTCATTCATTCATTCATTCATTCATTCATTCATTCATTCATTCATTCATTCATTCATTCATTCATTCATTCATTCATTCATTCATTCATTCATTCATTCATTCATTCATTCATTCATTCATTCATTCATTCATTCATTCATTCATTCATTCATTCATTCATTCATTCATTCATTCATTCATTCATTCATTCATTCATTCATTCATTCATTCATTCATTTATTCATTTGTTCATTCATTCGATCATTCATTCATTCATTCATTCATTCATTCATTCATTCATTCATTCATTCATTCATTCATTCATTCATTCATTCATTCATTCATTCATTCATTCATTCATTCATTCATTCATTCATTCATTCATTCATTCATTCATTCATTCATTCATTCATTCATTCATTCATTCATTCATTCATTCATTCATTCATTCATTCATTCATTCATTCATTCATTCATTCATTCATTCATTCATTCATTCATTCATTCATTCATTCATTCATTCATGTGAAGATTCGTATCACGTAACACCTGGATCGCTGGTGTCTCAATTTGACACTGACCGATAAATTGGAGGAAGGGCTGAGCAACAGAGATTAGCTGGTAGCTATATTTAGTGTGCTTAAGCGCCGTTTATTTGTGTTTTCGGTGGTCCCTCGACTGACTGGTAATCACTGTTATTCCGGGTTTGCCGCACGGATTAGAAGGATACCTGATCCTAGATGTTTCTAATGCGGTTGACATTCTGCCACGAATATTTCAGAATTTATGAGAAGCGCGAATTTTTTCTGTAAAATCGGAGCTGCGTTTGCATGGCCTCACAACATCTGCAAGCTCTGGTCTTTTCCTACGAGAACGGAGAAGTTTGGCCCCGAAGACGTGATACGTCCACATCGACTGAGCTGCCTTGATGGGATCCGTGTTTTCACAGTACTATGGATCACATTTGGGAACTGCATTATTTTGAGCATCCTGGTTTCGAGTAAGTTGTATATACTATTTTCAAGTGCTTGACGCTAGTAATCAGTGACTGAGCTTCCTTCCCGTAGCGCAGCGAAAGAGGGACACTTCATTCGATAAGTCAGGGGTTTTGATAAAAAGCAAACTTGGTGGAAAATTCAGGAGAAACAACGCTTCAGATGAGAGACGCGAGAGACGTGGAAAACGAGTAAACAGTAGTTTCTGTCATCACCTCAAAGATTTGTTAGCTACTGGAAGCGGACTGTATGCAAAATTACCACATAAATGTTGACATCCGATGCAGCACTCAATTGTCCGCACGTAAATTTTTACGTCTGAACACATCACAGTCGTTGACCTATGAGGCACAGCCGCTTTTTCCCGTCTCCTCAAGAAAAGGCATTATTAGTTCGCAAGAAGGTTTGGAACTTCAAGCAAAAATGATTTAAAAAATTTCACTGATATCTTGATGAAGCCCACTAGTCTTCTAATGTGTTTTAAGTGCTATCGCATTGCTGCAAAATCCTAAAAGTCGCGAACCATTTCCCGGGACAAGACACTCTGAGTGAAGCAATTTAGCCCCGTATTTGTGCTCACCCATTTCCATCGGTCCCATCTCTGAATCAGCTGCTGAGTAGCACGCTCAATGTTTCTCATTGTTGCCCCACATTATCAAACCAGCTGAGTGCTTAAGGTGATATCACGTGATATATCTTGATGATAGAAACCACTGTTTTTCGATCCCACATCAATGCCTATTAGACGTGTCTCCGTAATGCTGAATCACCTGAGCGTGCGCATACTGTACAGTTGTACTTCATACACCAAAGTATTTCTGAACATGTCTTTGCATGATGAACGAGGTCAATATTTTTTATGGTGTAACAAAGTGTGATCAAATGCGTCACGTGAAGCTTGACTCGCCTCGTGGGCTTTTGTTTGAACATGAGGCGAAAATCGGCAATACGTGCTGGAATAGTTTCGTTTTTTTGCTAAACTTAGGGACCCACACTACGGAAATCTGTTTTTTTTATACGTACAGTGATAATTTGCACATCGTGCTGTTTTGCCCTAGACTTTTCACGTGTTTAAATGCATGTTAGAAGAATGGTTCCATTTTTGGTTAGGAGGCTACTTTGCCAACAAGTCGGGACGAAGAAGGTTTATGCTCCCGTGTATCGAAAACATCTCCGAAAGGACTGCAAGACAGTTGCGACAATGTTGAATAACAGTTACCTTCAAACTAGTAAACATGCTGCAATGAGTCATCTCCAAGCCAAAGGGAAGAATGGACTAAGGGCAGAAAACAAAAGTGATCTAAAAACTTCAGTGTTACAACTGCGACAAACACTGCTTTAGCCGAAATGTAAAAAATCTTACAACACAGGTTGTTTTACACTTTAGTGCGTCTATTTTGAAAACATTGGTCTGGTCGGGGTTTTTGCCGGGCTCTAGCGTGTTCCGGTGACCCAGCTGATCCGGGCAAACACTCATCTAGCTTCTACTTGAGAACAATGAAACATGTTGAATAAAAAGGTTTCGAACACCTGAACGGAGGACAAGATTTACCGACGAGAAAGGCGAGTGCGATTCCACAGGTAGCACAGTTCCGTCATGAATGTGTTCTTCCATAGTGGGGCCTCTATCGCCTGGAAGTCAAAGTTAACCGTCGTGAGCTCCATCAAGGGCAAAACCGGTCTTGTCAAGCAGTATTTAGCAACCTTATGAATAGGCTGTTACGTCTACGCGACAAGGTATTGCGATATCTCGAATATCGTACCAACTGAAACATGAGTTGGCCCGGTGCAGCAAAACCATTTGAAGAACATTTTAATCAAGAAATTCAACTAAGTCCCAGATGCCTCCTCCATCAAAACCAAACTAGAAAGCGGATGAGTGTTTCTGTCAAAGATAACCTTCTTCTAAAAAGACGGGCCATCAATAGGTTTTGTCAGTCTACTTATGGACAGACCAGAAAGTTTCCTTATCTGATGAGTTTATTGCATCACGTCCTGATTATCTGTTCCACCAACTATCTGTTCACAGGTAACGCGATGACCTATATGAGGGAAAGCTTTCAAAATTGGTCTTTCCAAGTGATGGTGACCGCTACGCTTGCTGTGGATGTTTTCTACCTGATGTCGTGAGTAGTATATACGCCTCTGTTTTGGAAAGGTTTATCAGTTGAGTAAAGTCTGCCGCCAAACCTGAAAGAAACGGTTATCTTTCAGAAGAAAACTTTTCTTTCAGTTTTGCTATCCTGTGACGCGAATGCGTAAAGACTGTTTTCTTGGAAGAGTCTCTTGCTTGACGG
This sequence comes from Clonorchis sinensis, assembly GCA_003604175.2. Taxonomy (NCBI): domain Eukaryota; kingdom Metazoa; phylum Platyhelminthes; class Trematoda; order Opisthorchiida; family Opisthorchiidae; genus Clonorchis; species Clonorchis sinensis. Next base: position 4,171,323 of record CM030374.1, on the reverse strand, counting down.
AGATTTTTAGTTCAGCAACAATAGAGAAAAAGTATGGTAATCCCGAAACAATAGAAGTTTGTGTAGTCGTTTAGCCGTAACATCCTTTCGGTGCCTAGCTGCCATGCCATCCGTAGGAGGCACGGGGGCTGGGACAGCACCAAGTTGCTCAACCCCAGACAGGAGAAGAGGTCGGGTTGGAACTACGGGCCTGCAGGTCAGTAAATTCGCGCTCAGACCACTGAGCCATTCGGCCCCTCGAAACAGTAGTACATTTTGTAAATTGTCGGCGACCGGAGACTCAAGAGGACAGCAATAGCTTAACGAATATTCTGATGTTGAAACAGAGCAAGGACAAAAAACTTTACGCATCGAAGGCAGTACCGTCATTTCGAATAGCCACGCTATCAAGCCGTGTCTGTCAAGTACTGAGATCCTTGCTTGTGTCTAATAACGAAAGTTCCCGTATAACACTATGATAATTCTATGATTAGCTCTGAGGAAGAGTAAATCCACAAGATGAGTAAACCTCCTCTCAAAGGAGAAGCTAGTCTGTACGTAATCACGTGATGTGATTTTCATGATCCACCACTGAATGACATCATTGCCTGTTTAGGTGAGTTACATACTGATGATCAGGTGCTCCTGGCCAAAGGTTTAAGTGAGTTACATACTGCTGATCAGGTGCTCCTGGCCAAAGGTTTAAGTGTTCCAACAATGGCCGAAAGATCGGGGAATTTCGTGAGAGGCGCGCTGACGATGACCTCCAATGAAAACGAATCAGTTGTATAATGCTTTTTGGTTTTCCGGCTACACTGACAGGAAATTTACAGGAAATTTACTGACAGTGAAATTTACAAAGTCTCCACACTTACTATCGACACAGGGCTAAATGCTCCAAGTGTGAAAACAAACAGAACAAATGGGAGCTAAGGACAAACAAATAATTTCAATATATACACTTTCTCAACACTGTTTCGCAAAAATCTGTAGATTTTAAAGGAGAAGCTGGAAATTTTCATTAGAGTCACGTGCTGAGACGTATTATTACATTTATGATAATTATGGTTGCATTTAACTGGTGAGGACTCGATTCAATCGATTCAGCTATAAACCATGTACCATGGGTACATTGGTTCCAGCTGATACAGATTCGATCACCGGAAAACGGGAGTGTGGAGCATACAGCCAAGCCTGGGAGGCGCTTATCTGTTCAACGTGTTCGGAAACTGCGTGGCTACGCATTGAAGGCGATAACATTGATGCCAAGGCGCCCCTGACTGTGCGATCGACCGGGAGGTCGCGGGTGCAAGACTCCCTGGAATTTTGTGAGATGGTGATTCCCAACAAGGATGAAATGATTATACAGCGCTGCTCGGGTTCTCATCATAAACTGGCTTCACTTATATTGTAGTTCACAGTAATTCAGAAGAACACGTAAGTAAGGACACGGGTATATTGTGTACACGCGGCCAACTTGGTCCGCTTTCGTGGCGGGTCAGCAAACAACTGACTACATATCAAGTCAACCCACAGCGCTCACGCGAGCCAATCGGACACGCACCCAGTCAGCCACCCAAGTCACACGCCAGATCGATGGTGGAACGGCGCACGGACACGCACACGCGCGATCTCACACACCGAAGCAGCTACTACAACTTACAGGACAAAATCTCAGTTTTAAACCAAATTAGTTTGGTAGTTCGTGAACTGTGTTTATTTTGAACAACTGTCCGATCACAGAAAAAACGGCCAACTTCCTCCGGCTGTTTTTTTTTCACGTAACTGGCTACGGGAGAAATGAGGAAAATGAGTAATTTTGTTCATATTCACAACACTCTCGTTTGAACGGTCGTCCTCCTGTTCTGGCGTAATTATCACAGCGTGTTACCACTACTCCATCGACGCACGTTGGACACATCCGAATTTTCACTTCTGAACAGGTGAACGTGTTTACGCTAGAGTGATGTTATTGCTGTGCCCGACCCATCGAACGACGACCCAGTAACTGCCCTGGTTGTGACGATCGATTGACTGGTGTCCAAACGAAGTAGTGAAGATTACAGTCAAGCTATTGATTCGAATTTCACTGGATGTTTAGAGCGAGCCCTACCAAAGTGGAGTTTCGTGCGCGTAATTCGGTAACATTTGGTTACTCACAAACAAATTTAAGTACCCTGTTGCTTCTACAGTAAAGAGTAAAATCGATATTCCTGTTAGGAGCAATTTGTAATTAAGATTCTGTGATGACCGTCCCAATTTATTGTCCCGCTTGCATTTCACTTCCTCAGAGGTCTGCTCACTTTCTATCTGGCTGCACCTCGATTCGAAGCGGTTCAAGAAGGCTGTCTACCTTGTATCCGGTTCTGGTTTCTTCACGCCTTACGTCGATTTTTACGGTGAGTTGTTTAATCTATGTTCAACGACAACCCGCAGAACTATGATGAAATCATGCGGTCGATCGCACGCATGCAGTTATTTGTGTCGGAATGCACGTAGTCCGTGAGAGAAGATGAATTGATCTGTCTAAAACATAATCGTTTGTTTTGGAGTTGTTCTGCTTTCGGTCTACACCATCTCACGCAGTCTGAAAGCGAATGATTCTTCTGCATGAGCGTGTGAAGCTAGTGGTCGTATATTGCTGTTTTGCAAGTGACCCACAGAAACTGAAAAGTCAACGTTCTTTCATCCAAAGTGAACGCTGATAAGTAATTCACCATCGTGTATTTGAGAATGGAAGTAAAGACTTCGAGTTGAACACAACTCCAGTGCTAGATGGATTAGTCTCCTCTGGCTGGACACCAGCCCAGCCCGCCCATGCCTATTGTGACGCAGGTTATAGATAAGAGTTCACTGCTCTCACCACCCTCATCGTTGCAAACAACACAGCGGTGGTCTTGGACAGCAGCAAGAACAGTGGTGCTGATGTTCCCTCCACTGTAGCACTTCTTCAGTACCTAGCTGCCATGCCACCCAAAGCAAGCACATGAGCTGAGATACTGTCAGGTTGCCAAACTCTAGACAGGACTAGTCGAGGTGTTGGGGTTGGGCCTTCCGGGCAGTATTTTCACGCCTTAACCACTGAGCTGTCTCGAGCCCATAGCTACGGATGGATCAATCTGAAAACTCCCCCAGGTCGTAAGGACACAAGACCAGGGTAGGATGGAGCCTTATTCTAGTCTGCCCAAAACAGCTTCCTGTGACCGCATCTCTAAACTTTTGCATAGAAGATATGGTTGAAAAACGAAATCCCAAAAACCCTACTGCCCCAGGTTTTTTGGGGTATTTTTCATTGTCACCATAGACCTACCCTGAAAAGCGGATGGAAATTTTGATTGCTATCGGTAAAATCGACCACTGAAAACTTACACTCATCATCACTACTAATAGCAGTAATCTAGTAGTACATGGCGGTGCTTAACTGCCAGGCAAGAGGTGTCAGCAATCGCACGATTTTGTTTACTTGTCCGTAAGCAGTAGATACGGTGACCTAGCAGATATCACCAGGTGACGGGCGATTGGGCATGATGTTACTCTTACCCGTGAATTTGTTGGTTGCATGTGAGCTGAGCTATTACCGTGGTGCCCGGACCCAGACGGTGGAGCAATCAAGATCCTCAACCAAAGCCTTTGGTTCAATTGACTTAGCAAAAACTTCGGTGGTTGTCTTGGGGTGAGTGAATGAGCGCACCTTTTAAGGAAAAAATTTTTCAACCCCACGCGTTGATCCAGGAGATTGTGTTGGTAAGGCCGCTATCCACTGACCAACCTGTCAAGTCGCACTCTGGATTTGGACAAGCATCCTCTAGTACGGTTGAATGGGTTACTGAATTGGGCAGACCGTCGTAATATGCTGAAGTCCAGTCTCTTCACGACGGATGTCTCTTCGTAAAATTACAAAAGCAACGAATGAATCGTGTGGTCTCTTTTTGAGCTGTGAACACCATATATCGCCTGTTATTCCTGCCAGAGGATCGATTATCTGATTTTCATTTTGCTCCCACTATTTTTCTCACTCGAGACACTGAAGAAATGGGGATAGATGCAGTTTCTCGTCAGCTGTTCCTCGTCCAAAACAAAACAAAAACACATCAACCATACTTGTCAGCAGCTTTTTGTTCCAAGTTGTAGACATTAGAACCCTTCCCGTTTCGCTCTTCTATCTGACCAGGCTTACTCCGCCTTATCTGCTGGTCGTGTTCATCTACGCCGGTCTGTTTCTCCACCTCTACGACGGACCTCTATTCCCTCAGCGCATCGACTTGACCGATGTCAATTACTGCCGGCAACATTGGTGGATAATTTACTTTTCCAATTTCTTTTACACCAAAGAACAGGTAAACCTGATCGTAAGGTTTACCACATTCGACAGAGTTTACCTCTATTTCTGCATTGATGCATTATTTTTGTGCAAGTGGACTACTTCAGAAGTGCAAGTAGTTAAAAGTTTCCACAGAACTAATTCACCGGTAGGTCATGCAGCGCAATTCTAACCCCGTCGAAGGAAGGTTCCGCTTAGACTGTGTCAAACCATGTGTATGTACATGCTGTGCACAATGAGTTTTTTTTCAGAAATTAGAATGGGGATGTAAGGATGATCAGATTTCGACCCGAGTTGACTGCGTTCTGGCATCGGCTGAATATCTCGGTGAACCAAGCCGTTCAGTAGCAGGACTGTTTTAGACATACTTGAGGAGACGTTTGTTCCTGAAATTGTGCGTGAAAGACAGCGATGGCGGTCTGCGTAACAATGAAATTTGTGATTCAAGTTTTGAGAAATTAAATGAAGGAAAGCAGCAACTCATAATTTTAGAGTAGGTTTGGAGTAGCGTTTTCGGAAAAGTTTCGGGAAATCGGTAGATGTATTGGTGGGCGACGTTTCGCTCTTGACACAAAAGTTTCGTCAGGCCAAGTGATCAGGTCACGAGGTTTGTCGAGATTTAAGTTGGAAGGAGAGAAAAACAGATAAGTTAGACTCAATCGGTGCCGGCCAAGGAACTGGTTCGTTAGGATTTGTGAGCGAATGTTAAGATCGATGGGGAAACCTCCATGGAATTGAATCCAACCGGTTTGTTTAACGTTAAGATTCCCACTGAACACAGTTTACTTCGGTCGCGCTACCCATTCTGGTCTGTATGATACAAAAAAGTGACAGTAAATTAAAAACTACCAAATGCCAAAAACGAAAATACACAGGGACCGTTTTAAACTACCCATCAGTACACTCAAATCCGTGTACACCAATATTGCCTTATCGATATTAAGTCAAGTCGGGGTGCCATGCACATAAAAGGCCGACCGAACAGCAGCTCCATCCGATATTACCGACAGACTTCAAGAAATTGGATGTCCAGTGAGTTTGACCAGGTCGCAATTAGGAAGGATATTGACTTCGGTATCTAGACCCAGTGAGAAAGTGGTGGGTACAGTGGTCACTCCACATAAAGCAGGAACATCGGAGGTTATTCGATGACTGATGAACACATCCAACGGCCCAGTGGCGTTCCAGACGGGAAAACATTACGCCCAGTTTTGATGTAATTGAAGGAGCCCCCGCAGTTGAAAGGACTAGGGACTGTGTTCATAAAACTAAATGTAACGATTCCACCAAGGTTTACATAGAACAAACAGCCAGAAAACTGCACACCAGAATCGGCGGGGATAAACAAGCCATCAAGGAATGCATGTGAATACCAAGCTCTGGTCAAAGACTCAGCAATGATGGTACATGCGTTAGACACAACAAATAGAATAGATGTAGAAAGTGTAGAAGTCTTAGATAGGGAACTGCGATTCACACCACAGCGGCGGACAGCCTGGTCGGCGGAAATCATCATGCACCACAGTATGAATGGAATCGAGGGTATGGGATTGACGAGCGTATGAAGAGTGGTCTAGATGGGCCAAGTTGGAACACGACGTGAGGGCGATTATCAAAATACGTAGAATCATTAGCTAAAACGGGATGACAATCCCAACCCAACCAAAGTTCACAGAATCCCTTTCCCTAACACAATTAAAGTAGCGCTAGCTCATCCATACAGACGGCTTCAAGCGAATCGGAAGAACTAGGCCCTAAGCTTGACTTAAATCCGTACAGTTTTCCTCATCGGTCTTAACATTCGCTCATCCGTCATAACAAACAAGTTCCTTAGCCGACACCTCACATCGATTTGGCCGAATTTAAGTGATGTATTCTCCCTCCGCCTTAAATCTCAACCAACATCGTAACCTGGTCACTTGGTTGGACGAAATTATTTTGTCGAGAGCGAACTTTTGCACAATAGTACCCCGGAAACGATGGCTTCTCAATCGGTTCCAGGCCTTTTCCCAACGCGTGCAGAGCTCTTATCCCTCATTACAAGCTTTTAAAAAGAGAGTCGTAACTAACTATATGCCAGTTAACATGGTACAACTGGATCGGGGAGTAGTCAGTCACGCAACTAGTTACCAGTATGGTTTCAGGGGGACAGATACCTGCTCTTCACATCCAACCTCATATTTGAACGATATCTTGAAGGCACTGGATGAAAACAAGTCAACCAGTTCTGTTATCTGGTCCCCAAATAGTCATTCGTCATGGCCGGTCACCATCTTATACTGCGAAATCTGCTCGTTTCCATTGATTTTGCCATGTCTCCAAATAATCTTAGTGATTTTTGACAAACGTAGGAATTCCTCTATCAGTAGTGGGTCAGGTTTTATTGGACGAGTTTTGTGGTTGTCCAGAACACATTTTTGAGCCGTCTCCTTTTTGTGTAGCCATAGGACTGGATTATCCATGTTGTTTATCGGTCGAGTAGACTCCACACAGAATGAACACCCACAGGGATATAGAGTAGTTTGGCGGAACTTTTACCGGATTTCGGAGAAATTCCCAAACTTATGTGGAAATCGTTGCTTGATTGGAACGAACCAGCTTAAACGAACTAGGAGAACTACAGCCCAAATTGGATTGCAGGTTTCCCCATCGGACTTAACACACGTCATACCTAATTTGTTCTCCTTCTGCCTTAAATCTCGACTAAAATCGTAAACGGGTCAGTTGGCCTTACAAAGCTTTTGTGTCAAAAGCGAATTTTTGCACGGTAGTTTCTGGAAACGATTACTTCTCAATCGGTTCCAAGCATTTTCAAACGGCTTGGAGTACATTTAAGCCTCTTGCTGACGTTTATAGTAGGAAAATACTTGGAAATTTCAAGGGAGATTTTGCCCCGCAGTTAAAGTTAGATATTACCGAAAAACCGGGAAGCATTTTACTGCTACTGATGCTCTCTACCAATAATCAGTAGTGCGTATCTCATGAAAACTTAGTGAAATTTGAATCCGGCCATTGAGTGAACACCTAAACATTTGGCCACGAGCGGTTACACAGCAATGTGAATAACTGCTATTTTTAGGCAGTTTATCGCGTTACGCACGCTTTAATCCCCGATTCCCCATCACGTGGTCACGTTTTGGAAGGCGCCTCGAGTGATGGAGGTACAAATCACAGTGGGAACTGTACTTCCTACTGAGGTCCTGTTAGTTCAGTTGCTATATTCTTGATGGGCAAATGTCCAATACTAACACACAGATTCAGTGGGTCACTTTAATTTGCCGAGTCTTCTTAACCGATTGTCATTGGTCTAATAACGTCCCGTGTGCTTAAATAGGGTGACTAGTGTATCAGGGGGAGATGATTCGTGTAATCGCTGAGCATGGCACTCATGCCACAAGTAATTCCTCCCTGAGTGACGTGAAATCGTTGGTTGGCCGTCCGTAGGAGTGCACCATGGGCACTTGCGTCTGCACAGACTGCCACTGGACCGAGGCAGCGAGTGACCGTTTAGGTGAACAATCTTATTGGTTAGCCGATCATTCTGTTTCCTGATTGGCTGATGTGTAGGTAGAAGGATTTGGTCGTCTCATTTTGTTGTCCTGAAAATGAGCAAGGCGAGTCCCATGAAATAAGTGCGTCGTTCGTAGCTTCACGTCAACATAGAATTTCCTCGGATTTATGCCATCCCAATAAAAGGACTGCGGCATATCACCGAAGAAACTATCCCCCAGTGACATTACGGTTGAGATTACCTCCATCTAGCCTTAAAGTTATTACTTCAGCACAGTCTGTAACGGTGCTTTTTACGTATTCATTAGAAAGTGACATTTAAAGGACCTAAGTATGTTGCCATTCCTAGTGGTATTGCTTCTACGCACAAGACATGGTCTTCTGTTTATTCCAGTGTTTACCGTGGACTTGGTATCTGGCAAATGAATTCCAGTTCTCTGTATTTCTTGCTCCCGTCTTCATCACAGTAATGAAATGGTGAGTTTACAGGTTAGTCTAATAAACTAAACAATCTTTCAAGGGTTTAGAACGAGGTAGGTTGTATGGAACATCAATCAGAATAGCAGAACCATGAGAGATTCCGAGTTCACCAGCTACAGTACTTACGGCTCAGCCTGGTACTAATGTTCACGGGATTGCTGAACATGAACATTGGATTAACTTACCAAATTTCTTACGTGCTCTTACGCGAAACGATCGACTTAGTTACGCTGTACCTTCACCGTACTTGACAATTCAAAAGTCTTAATCTAAAACCATCTGAGCCTTCTAAAAATAGTAACGAGTTTCCTGTATTTGAGCACTGGACCAAAATTCATCCAATGTTTACGTCACTATCTGTTATTCACATATTTTGTTCATCGTTTCTCTCTGCAAAAATAAAAGTGGAATGACGTGTAAGAGAGTTACAATTAGTTACACCACACTCTAAGAGACAGCACACTTAAAGATACGAAACGATGATAGGACACAACTGTGTAACTGTACGTTGACATGTTACAGGTAGGAAACCAGGTGGATGTAAATTCGGGGAGTAATCCTATCTGATGGACCTCAGGAAGAGCGAAATTAATGGTGAGTTCCTCAGCGTTTTGTTTAGTAGTCGTTCTCAAGCCGAAACAGCAAAATTAAAGCAAGAAGCTGTTCACCTCGGACGCGAAGCACATCAGGAAATTAAGATAAACCTTCGGAGGAATGTTTTTTTTCTGGTGAGTATCTCTGGTATAGTTAGGTCCATTTCCATCCACTGAGTGGAACTGACCCCCAGAAATCAGGCTGTAGCTGATATACTATTTCGCAGTTTCTTCATTCAAATTGTGACTTCCGGTCGCTGTACTGACGAAATAGGGTGAAACGTCTGGGGGTAATACAATACACTACACGTTTGAGGTTCACCAGATTGGTGGATGACAGACAATACGAAGCAGAACTTTTAAAAACAGCCTAAGACCCGTTCAAGTGTGTGGTAACCGACCTGGCTCAAATCAGTCCATAATATAACCTCACGCCATTTAGTCTTTACGTTACAGGAATCCTAGAGTCGCAGTGACGTTTGCCGTAGTCCTCCTTACGTCATCGATCGCGTCCACGTTCGGGATAGTGTACATGAACGATTCCCCCCAAGGACACCTGACAGCGTGAGTTCTTGAAGAAACTTTGTGTATTATTACCTGTCAGGATTTATATGACGGTTTGCGGTGGCCGAAAATTTACAATTTAAAAGATTCTTTCAAAGGTATGCTAATAGCACGTGCTTTCAAAGCACGTGATTTTCCTGTTTTTTCGTATTTGCGGTGGTTCATTAACGACTTTAAGACCAGACGTAAACCATGTGACAAGGGTACTATGGTTATCGTTGCTACAGTATGCACATGACAGAGCGAACATTTGCCGATGGAAGTCGTGGAAACCTACTGCGAGCAAGGAAGCTGGGGAAAGGCCATTTGCTCCAGGATCGAAACATTTTGTTTCAGATCTTGAACCAATAATTGGAGCCTTGGTTCTGATGGCTCAACCAGCTGAGCAAATTGCGCGCCTCTCTCTCTATATACCAAAATTAAAAAACAACAGCCTTTATCGATTCAAGTGCATTGCTAATCAGACATGCACAGCGCAGCCATACCTATGTAGATCTTTTGTCAATTACCTAAAAGAGCTTGGCGTAACCAGCCACAAACCACTAATTCTTGGAGATTTTAATGCACCGGATATTTCCTTATTTGACCAACTGGTGGTGTGTTTAGGGCCTATGAACTCGTTCAAGTGCGCTTGCTCTAGTTTAGGACCTGATAACAACAACAAGAAGGATTGTCGATTGAACTTAGTTATCAGATTGGATATGCACTGCTAATTCGATCTAATAAGAGCGTATCTCGAGTTCACCGCATTCTCACTTTGGTGAGGACTGATAAGGATGATTGTGCTAAGCCAGAAGGATGACTGTCCAAGCGAGAGCGATGTGAGCACGTACTCTACAAATCCCCCAATCACCCGCAAAACATTCGTTAATACTCTCCGTCTGGTGACCAGGCCAGCGTGGTGAAATCGTCCATTTTTGATCATCTACTTAATGTTGTTTCTGAGATACTATGACCTGTTAGTCTTTCCTATCAGCTGACCTCCAGTTAGTTGATCATAAGGACAGGCATTTCACGTTCATAGACAGTCAAAAACATCATGGTTTTTATTCACAGAACGATTTGATAACTTTAGTCTATTTTGCCCGCTTCAGGACGTCGTACGAGTCTCTTCTCGTCAAACCGTACACACACTTGGGTACATACACCATGGGGCTCTTATTGGGGTGGATTCTTTTGCAACGCAAGCAACAAGGAATGGTAAGTACGGTTTATACTTTGTGTTGCCTTGATCTGTAAAACAATTTCGTGAAGTTATTAGATATACTCATCCAGGCGATCATTGTGGTCTGTTCTCGGACCTACCTTGCTGTAAGCAGAGTCTCGTCACCAAATGAGATGCCCCCGAGTTGTTTCTGTGTGAGTTCACATGTCAGGATATCATTTTGCCTGGCAGTCGAAATTTCTAGTTCAGAAGGCAAACCAAAATAACAGTACACGAGGATTCCGCGTACTGTTTTAACTAGCCCATACACGTGCAATTCATCCTGGTCTTTTCGAAAATGGTAAAATGCAATCCCAATGACAAATTGACTTAGGGGAATTGTTAGCGTTGCTACTCCACTGTCTCACCAGCTCACAAACGGTTCGGCAAATTCGGGCCTTTCTTCAACTACAGGGTGTTCAGGATTTTTTATTTCGATTGCTTTTTTTTCCACCCTAAAGTTTCTCGCATTTTCATTCTTCTATTGTCCACTGCTTGTTTTGACCGACATTATAAATGACGCTAACAGGTCGTCCCAATATTCAAAAGGAATGAAAAGAGCTTCCCTTCTTTCGATAAATGCATTCATTTGCAAATCAATTTAGTTTTTGTGAGAGACTCACCTGGAACCCAGCTGAATCTCTCGTTTGTGATGTTTTCAGGCAACTGAATGTGTTGCACCAGGCCACCTCATGTTCCAGTTGCTACGATATTTGATATATCGCGATACATATATATACGTAATGCACTACTCATAAGGTTGCTGAAAATTCTTCGACAGCCCACGACCGGTTTCGCCCTTCTTGGGGCTCATCAGGTAGGCGCAGTCCCCGATTTTCCGTCAACCTTATGTTCTGCTTGAACCCAAATTGGACTGATTTCAATAAATACACTCATTTGAAAACCAATTTGGTTTGGCGAGAGACTCACCTGGAACCCAGCTTCCATTCTTGTATAATTTTATGAAAAAAATTATTCACCTACCCGATAGTAATTCTACCAAAAAGAAGCGAGTACATGCGATGTGTTCATCAAACGCCTTTTCTGTCGAAGAGCTCTCAGAAACGCTGAGAGGAGTGGCTTCGGGTAAGACATCCTTCATCCGGTTGTTAACTGGAAACTCAAGTCAAAAGCAGCCGAATGTTTCATCTGTAGTATTAATTAACTGGGCGAGCCGCACAAGGCTTGTCTATGCTTCCGTCAGAACTTGAATCAAGATATTTAGTTCGCCAAATAATCTTCTGCCAGGAAGGTCATCTTCCTGAGGAATATCCCAGAATGCCCGAAACCTACTGAGACCCTCAACCTCAGTGAAACCCGATCAGGGAGCCCTGGATCAAATTCAGACAGTGTGAGACAGCCTTGGCTCAAGGTCACACAGTGTCCCCTCAATATACAGCATGAGATAGTTTTGGATGGAGCTAAGACAGTGTGATCCAACTCAGACACTGAGACACGGCCTTGGATCAAGGTTAGACAGTACACCCTGAAAACTCGCACTCGCTTGTTGCAATGAAGCTATTGTGTTCCTTGATGGCCAGTCATTTTTCGGAACTACACACTAGAGTGGAGAAAAGAATCAGATTTAACATCTCAGGATATTTTAGACATCGTGCTACGTTGTTGTATAGACATATCATATTACTCGTAAGATTGCTGAAAACTGTTCGATAGCCAACGACCGGTTTAACCATTCTCCGGGTGCATCAGATAGGCTCATTCCGCGGTCGTGGCCCTTCAAAAAGTCTTTGATACCCCAATGAATAATGTATTACAGTTCTAGATAGGAAGTCACTTTATCCTTCTCGGAAAACACCACCTAACAAATGTTGATAGACAATTTTCTGCAACCCGGCACTAATTTTTCCATTCTTGATATCCATCATGTAGACATAGTCGACGTACTTTTGTCAAACTCTTGTCTCATCTGAATACTACATTTTTGAGTAAGTTGCGTCACACAATCACCATCAAATTAGACAGCTACCGATACCTAGTGAATTCTTCGTTTTGACGTAATCCACTTGGTACGGCGGCAGTAACAAGACACGTTTTAACCAAAAATCAATAATTCGCCTCAGTTGATATGTAGTGGATCCATACTACCACCGGGCATAAGCTAATATCTTTGGAATAAATTTGCAGACAAATTAAAATCAGCTTTCGGTAAACACACCGAGGAAAATGCTCACAATGGACACTTCCGTTCGGTTAACAACGATCTTCAGAGAGTCGGCACTTTATTCGTTGGGTGCCTGTTCTCTGATTGATCTGTGCATGAGAAATCGACTCGGTTTGCAGCGGGAGCTGTTCCTCATGTTGTCCAGCAGTGTCAGATAAAAGTGGACCGGTCATCCTTGATTCCGATATCTGTGGGGTGAAAGAGTGGTCAGGTTGGTCCCCGAAAATTCCGAATGTGCTTCCAAGATTCTACGTCACTTCTAGGATAAGCCAGCTACTTGAAGGACTAGGTTGGAATCCTTTTCTGAGGATGTTTTACCAGAACAGTTCAATTTTGTTCTGTACACTTCTCTGCATATCACTTTGTTCTTGACGAGGGATACATCTGAAACCCACCCGACTCTGATGATTGTGGTGTTCTGCACCTACCTAATGAGCCCTGGGAAGAGCGAAACCGACCATGGGCTGTGCAAGAGCTTTCAGCAAAATTACACGTGTTGTTTTAGGTCAATTTTGTCTCTATAGGTCGTGAAAACATGCACTCGGGGATGTTCCTATTACGTTGGTCCGGACGATGGTGAAACCGGTCGTGTGCTGTCGGAGAATTTTCGGCAACCTTACGAGTACTTTATCTGCCGAGAAGTAACCATTGTTTTCCTTTAAATGTTCGTTGGAATTATTAGCACAGACTTAGAGTAAACCATGAGATTTGCTCCAAATTCGTTACCAAGTACGGAGGTTCGGACTCAGGTACTCGACAACGGGAGATTTTTTGAAGGCCTCGCAAACAATCGCCCAAAACACAGAATCACAAACTCCATATTTCCCATTCAAATACGGGGTGCAAAATTGTGACCGGGTAAGGATAGAAAGAGATCCACACATTGCAAACTGAGCTTGCTTTTTGTTCAAAGAACAGTCCAGGTACGCTGTTCCTTCATGAAGATGATCCATTTTTCGAGCACAGATCATATCCTCCTGTAGGCCGAAATCTTCTTTGGGATACCACATATATCATACAGGCCATCAATCGATAAGCGTTATCTGGTAGAATCGACTGTTACAGCTTCAGACAGAACTTCCTGACACAAAATCGCTCATCAATTCAACATTAAGCTTCTGAAAAGAGTAGTCGCTGACAGTCGAAACACTCATGGTTTTCACTATGTCACGGTGCAATATTGAAAAAAGGGACCCTTGAAAATTCAATATACCAAGCGTTTTACGAATGTTGTATGCATTTTCCAACTTGAAGCTGCAACCTTGAGGTAGGAGTCATGACGACCTTGTGGCCTCTCAAGGTCGATGCGCGTCTGTCTCCAAAACCTGTGCGCAACACTCAAGGTTGGTCATGTATCCTGACACACTCAGACAGAACTCTTACTGTACGTTTGCGATGATTCAGAAACAGTGTCTTTCGGAATACATTGTGTGAGATTTGCGCCCATCCCTTGAGCTGCAGGCGCGTTGATACACTGATTTCCAGTGAGCACTTGCATTTGCGCTGTTCTGTGTTTTCCGGCTCAATCAACTTTAGCGCCATTCTGTGTGAAATCCGCGCTCTGTTTCAGGTGTTATTTTGGGCTCAACAATCCAAATGATTTGCTCACAGAATTAAGATAACCCGAGTCGAACGATTAAATCAATATGATCGAAGCATGTACTCAACGAATAAATCAAACTAACCAATTGGATCGTCTGATTAAGCGGGCAGACGCAAACGCAACGTCCATTATAAAGGAGAAAATAGAACAGCGCAACCAACCGATTAGACGGGTGGAATTTGCACTTGTAGGTAGTTTAAACTAGGATCGGCCATACAGAATGAGAAGCGAAAGCTACCAAAAATAGAAGTCATTCAATAATCCATGAAATCAAAGGAATCAGATCACAACGCAATACGAATCACAAACGGACCAATGAACCCTCGCTATCATCCTTAGGAATTTTAAAATTGTGGGGCTTAACCTTAGTCTCATGCGAAATGCTGACTAGTGCATAGCTCAAGTAAGCTTTTGGAATCCTGTAACACCCGTAATGCATAGGTGACACAACTCAGTCTGTCACATGTCGTGCACATTGATTAGGGGGTTACGGTTAGGGGTTATACCGTCATTGTGGACGCCAACTAGTTCAATGTTTGATCATCCATCATTGGCCAAAGGTAGTAGAAAAGCGGATAAGTAATGTTGAAGACTTCCAAAGTGTTTATGGAGGAAGTAATTGGCACTCTCCGAAGGTTGCGCTAGTTTGGTCATGTATTTTACATGCCAGTGAACCGGTTTCCACTACCAAACCTCTTCTCGGAAGGTTAAAACGAGCCCGGAGAGGTCATTCAACGACTTGGTGACATGGTGTGAAAGTTATTAGCAGACAACTCAGCCATACTGGTTGATCGGGACTCCAAGAAGATGACACGCCATTGGTTAGAGACATTTGCATGTATGTCCGTTAGTGGCTCCGTGTACACTTTCTCCCGGTCTTCTCACTGCCGTGTGCTCATATGAACCATGTCAGTCACTGACTTTGTATTTCTCCATTGTCGGCCAACGAGCCACCGTACAACATGAACACGGCTCACATCAGATATTTGTGGTGGTGACAGCGATGGTGGCCATGACGGTAACGACTGGGATAGGACTCTGGTTACCAAAGCAGAAGTTAACAAGCCCGAAAAGGCTTATATGTTTTTGTCGAACTGCTGGACAAGCACTTTTCATCCGGCGATATTTAGATTCCGCGATGAAAATCCTAACCTAGTTGTGAGACGCACAAATGACAAGAGCTGAAAGATGGCACGAGAGTAGATAAGTCAGAGAGGGTAGTGTCACGTGCGGTAACATCTGACGAACTAGGCATGAACGTGAAGCCTGTAGTCCTCACCAGTGCTGAGTCTTTCAGTGGTCAGCAGTCATGCGGTCTAACTATTATCTCACCGTTTGACATAACCGAATCTAAGATCAGCGACGATTCTTCCAAGAGAATATAAAACGTAAGTGTAGTTTATTGATCAATCTAATCACGGCTCCCTCTCTTTACACCTTCCCCCCACTCCTTCACGATACCAGTTTATGTTTCTGTAGGTGTTTCTACAGATATCTAACCAAACTATTCCACTGAAAAGCATCGTTTCAACTGTAATTCATTTTGAAGGCTGCATGTACAATCTGGCACGCATTCTGGTTGAACAAAGTCACATTAGCAATGACCTTAATAAGGCGTATCACCCATTTTCTGCGTTCATCTCAAGTGACGAAATACACTAGTAACTCACTCATGTGAAGTTTCTACGCCTAACTTCATCGTGTTCACATCACTATTGTGAAAAATGCGGGCTGTAGTATCACTGAAGTTGAGTTGGAAAGCATCGACTTCATACGAGAATCCCGGGCATACCTGTCAACTGGTACACAGGACCTAAAGAACAACAACGTCTTGATGTCATGCTCTCCTAACGGTCTCATAAAACAGATTATCAGTGAGTCACACAAGACGCCTTTTGCTTCGCCGTGTCACCGGTCATTGCTGCACCGCCAGCCTTCTCTACTGATCAATTCGGTAATCACACCCATGCAATTGAGAAACACTTCCCTGGGCAGCCATCACTGAACACCACCTATTTAGTTCAAGAATGGTTTATTGTTTTTTATCCTGGATACTACTGCTGCTGAGTGATGTACTTTGTTTGCAATCGTCCTCGTTTTTGCTCATCATAACTCACAACACCGCCCTGTTTTTATTACAGCTGCGAAGGAACTCACGGCGTGAACAATTATGTGTGGGCTCACTTTTGGCTCTGGTTTTCGCCTTTTGCCTGTCCGGTTTGTACGGAGCGACTAACACAAGCGAACCACACAGTCTGTCAAAATTCACTTCCGTCCTCTTCACCGCTTTGTCTCGACCTGCATTCGCCCTCGAGGTTGCGATTGTGATTTACCTTTGTGCCACCGATAATGCACGTGAGTCATCACCATACTGCACAGTATGGAAATCACTAATTTTCTATCGGTTAATCTAGTCGAACTCAATAGTGTACGGAAGATAAATTGAGCGAATATGGGCCCATTAGCGCACCTACAATGAGTAAAACCTCATGGGTACATGTATATACCTAATACACTACTCATAAGGTTAATGAAAATTCTTCGACGGTCCACGACGGGTTTCGTCCTTGTTGGGGCTCATCAGGTAGGCGCAGTTTGCGAGTATCCGTCAACCATATGTTTTACTTGAACCCAAATTGGATTGATTTTATTGAGTACGCCCAGTTGCAAATCAATTTGGTTTTTACGGGAGACTTGCCTGGAACCCAGCTGAATCTCTCGTTTGTGATGTTTCCAGGCAATTGAATGGATTCCAGCTGAGTCTCTCGCAAAACCAAATTGATTTGCAACTGGGCGTACTCAATAAAATCAATCCAATTTGGGTTCAAGTAAAACATATGGTTGACGGATACTCAAGGACTGCGCCTACCCGATGAGCCCCAAGAAGGGCGAAACCGGTCGTGGGCTGTTGAAGAATTTTCAGCAAACTTATGAGTAGTGCATTACGTATATACGCGTATCGTGATATCTCGAATATCTTGGCAACTGAAACATGAGGCGGCCTGGTACTCATGGGTGCAGTTTCGAATTTTTCCATGAGACACCGGGGACGGAGCAACCGACGGCTGATGTAAGAAACGCGACTTATCAAACAAAGTCCACCAAGATTTTTCGAGGAGAGATGTTTTTGATAAGGAATACCGTATGGGCCCTAAGGTCCTGTCCACTAGGCCCAAAGCAAGCGAACACAATTGGACCCACCTAGCAACTCATTGAATGGACCAATGAGCGATACTCTTGTATCGACCACGAAGTGCACGTGATTCCGATCTCCAGTATCACAGTGACTTAACAGTAGAGTGTTCTAACACTGGTCGTTTCTCAATCCCGTCGAAACGATGTTTTGAGAGGCTATTTTGTAAGCCTTTCTAACTTTGATCACCCTGGTAGACATTTTTGATTAGGGCACAGCACACGTGGGAATGGGAAATGGTCCTGATTTGTTTAGCGCCATGGTCCAATGGACGGTTAACTATCAGTGGTCATGAGGCAGCATAGTACCGTCCGTTATGTGCGAGCAAAGCCGAGTGATTTCGGGTATAAAATAGGGCAGAGAAATAACCGTTCAAAGAGTGAATCGGTCCCATGCAGACCGGCTCATGTGCGGCATTTTCTGTATGTCGATGCAGTGCCTAGTTTCGTATTTTCTCTGATTCGAACAAGTGGGATAAACCTCTTTTTGCCAGCATCCAGCTGGGTTATTGGAAGGTTATAATTCGTCGTATGGGATAGGGCAGTACACTCTTGCCACAGGCTGAAACCTACCACTTTGAACAGCAGTCAGTTCATTCATTGATTTCATCCTGAGTAGTGCTCACCAAGCTAAATCTCCAGCATCGTATATTGTATTTAAGGAACTAAACAACTTTAAATTATATGAGGGATTTACGTGACTGGTATAAACCGTCAAATGTTATCCCTCAATAAAGGAATTTATCTGACGCGAGTCAACGTAATCATCTTTTCGACAGATAGAAATGTGTAGGAACTAAGATCACAGTATCAGTTGTCGGTACTAGGTCAGCCAACTAACGGAATGCTCACAATCTGGCAAAAACCCATCGAAATCATTGTCCATTAAATATTAAAAAAACCCACTTTACTTGCATACTTGGTGCATGTAAGCTGATCCGCACGATTGGCGTCCTAAACAGACAAGGTTACCAGCACAGACTTTGTTGCTGTCTCAATGAATCCAGAACCGAGCATCCGTACAGCGCAGGCGACCGTCATTCGGTGGCCTTGAGCTGCGATCAATCAACGGCGGAGTTCAAATATGGACGATAATCAACCTGGCCGAATTGACAGAGTGAGGTTGATGGCGCACGCATGTGTATGTCAGAAAGCACTGATGGGTCCAAGCCACCTTACTTAAATAGCCATAACGATCTATGTACAGAGAAGACAGAAAAACATGGCATTATAACAGTACAAACAACGAATAAAAACGTTGCCGACATGGGCCGGGGCTCACTGCTTTGACTACTTTAACCTCAGTAACGCTTGTAATTTAAATTACCATTGTCAGTGCTTTAGAGCGTTCATGCTATGCTTTGGTAACCTGGCCGCTTTACACAGAAAGCTACATTGTCAAGTTTATTGAGCAAGTTTTTGGCATTTCCTCAGTATCCTGAAGAAAAAAGGCTCTCTAGATTGTTCGTTTTGGACAGGGCCAAACAAACAGTTGCCGAGAAGCCGGCAAATTCCACCTTTGTGTCGTGTTCCCAATCAATATGTAGACTGCTTAACAACCAGACCCTATCAAGAACGCATCTCCGCAACGCGATAAAAGAAGATTCTGTGACCATCTTTGTCGCCTTCGAGAAAATCCCACTGCTGACACACACCAACATTTTCAGTGTTGGAGAGATGCAGTTCAAATTGGTGTCAGTTTCTTTTTCACAAGGCTGCCACATGCACGCCAGCTTTTAGTATGGAAGCACCGAGAGTTTCGGCGAAGGTTTTACACAGAGTGAACAGAATATCGACAATTCGTCGTGTGTGCGCGTGTTGTCAAGCTCTTTGAGGTACAAAGATACCCAACGATCGTTTTCGGAAAAGTCTGCTAACAACTGGTAATCCAGCGATGGTTACCAAACGATGACTACTCAATCGGTTCCAAGCGTTTTTCAACTGATAAAACATACCCAACGATATTTATGAAAACGGTTTTTTAACCGTTGAAACAGATTTCAACCGCACGCAACATCATTTTGGTACCATCGAACTTTATTCCTATCTTCCCACAACATGCAGCACATATCAATGGGTTGCTCAGTTGGTCCGGATTCCGACTGCTTTCACAGTTAACCTATGGATTGTTTCTCATACATCCAATTTACGTCCACCTGATCTTGTTGAGATCTCAAACGCCCATTACGTTGAGCAGCGCAACCCTGGTACGTCCATTTTCTGATGAGCATCTTTTGATTCAAATTCATTTTCAACATGTTCGCACTCAGATGTATAACAGGAAGAACAGTCTGTGAATAGTCGGGGCAGTTCAAAACCCGATTGTTGAATTGGGCTTGTTTGAATCACTTGCAAACTATAAGGCCTTGCATCTTATGTACCTATCCCATTAGAACTGATGAGAAACACATTTCGGGACGTTTTAACAGTACATTCATTATCCGTCCTTACGGACGGACTACTCGTGGATAGTGTAGGACTGAGAGCAGGACCAGACCAGGACACAACGATCGTATGATTGCAAATGTCAGCTGAAAGATGTCAAGGTCAGTCTGACCGTCTGGGTCTAACAGATGGCTGATTATCGATGATGCGGGTTTCCGCCACAAGGACATCTGGATTACACAGTTGGAACGTGTCTCGCAGTTTGATGCGCAACCCACCACTACCACTCTGACTCGACCCTGTAGGCCTCTCCGTCCATCTCTACACCGAGTGCCGGAACCACAGACATCGTACATTCACATTTGTGCAGTTCTTTGGTCGCCTGTAATCAGAAGTACCTGGTCCACAGTATAGACACGCCCTAAATCCCTCGCGAACTTGCTCCATGTCGACTCTGAATTGAAGAAACGAATGTCATCTACAAACTATATTAATTTACAAATTAAGTTGGCATTAACTGAAGACCTAAATGAATTCCAGCGGAATCTCTCGTGTACGATATTCTTGTAAAGCGCAAAGTCTGCTTCATTGTTCAGTTGATACGAGTATATTTTGTAGACGGAACACACTACTTATAAGGTTGGTACAAATATCCGTGAGTCCATGACCACTTTGTCCTTCTCCGGGCTCAACGGGTAGGTCTACTACGCGTCTTGTGTTTTATAGAACACAACTAGGACATAAAGTTGACGGAAAGTTGACCGCCTAAAAGGCCTTAAGATGAGCAGTAGGTTGTCGAATTTTCCAACAACCTTATGAGTAGTGTGTTCCGTCAAGAAATAAGCTCAACTCTACTCTGGACTCTGCTGTGCGATCTAAATAACCATTCGTTTCTGAAGTTTTTAAGAGTTTCTTCCATCGCCCCATTTAACACGGACCAGATAGTACCCTTGCTGTATGGGAAAAAGTCTTTACCAGCCCAAGATGATGAACCATTGGAGTGTAGCTCGATGAGCGTAGAACCAGAACATTCCACGTAACTTCGCGGTATTTAGAATGTTCGTCTCGAAGCAAAAGCGATTTGGCCACTCTGGCATTGATTGGGTGAAAGGTGGAAATCAAAAATTCACTCAACAGGGTTTCTATGCTCGATTGTAGGTAGTCCCTATATTCTCCGTCGGTGACTGGGGACATTTCATCGCTGCAGGCTCGGGCAGCAATTGTAGATGTGAGAGACAACCAATTGTACCATCAGAGTTTCGGAGGTGGTTTACACTCGTTGCTATAGCTTAAGTTACCACGAGTTTTGAACTTTAAATCAAGCGCTGTTTTCAGCATTATTCGAAGAGTTTAGCAGGCGAGGCCTCCCATTAAAAGCTACGTCAAGGTGATTTCACAACCCGGAAATTTGCAACGGCCTTTTAGTTAGCGGCGAGCAAGTTTCTGTCCCCATAAATGCCTCCAAAGATGGAGAAAGTTATATACCTGCTTCTTCGCCAGGAAATTTACGGATGTTTGCAGAAATAACCATTAGATGTCCACAACATCCCTTTGGAAATCTCAGCGTCTACTTACAGTGAGACAGCTTAGAGACTTGATGCTTCAAAAGTCAGTAATTTATTGTTGAGTTCGCCTTCCCAATTGTATTATTTTTTTCATGCAGGTACTGTTGTTTCTTGCCGTATCGGTACTCAGTTTCATCAGTTCGTTCTTCCTGTTTCTGGTCACTGAAACACCGGTGAGAACAGTTGAACAATTTTATGGACGAAGGTGGAAGAACTGTTGTCGGATGTAGATAAAACAGTCTTTCATCGTTCTATTTTTGTAAGCAAACTGAATTTGTTTCGTTGTGCAGATTGTTTTCATTGATCGGATTCAATCAGTTTCTTTTGACCATTTGTTACTTGTTTATAAAATACATATTTTGAGTTCGTTTCTGTCGGAGATTTTTACTCGAAGGGTTGAAAATTCAACTTCTTAGAAGACCGATGAACATCACTCACAATAAATATATATGATGGACTCATGGAAAGAGCATACTTCATCACAAAATGAAAATACCAACAGAAGTGATGAGTCATAACGTACAACTCAGAAGCAACCTCTGAGGTTTTTTTCATTTCAGAACGTTTCGGTGTTTTGGATGTTTTCATACGAAGCTGCAGGTGCCTCGGTAGGACCTTAGAGGTAAGATGTATCAGTGGAAACTTGGTGTAACCATGTACACCACTGATGGGGCGAGATGACTCAGCGATTAGAGCGCGAATTTACGGACCGAAAGGTCCATGGTTCGAATCCGACCTCTGCCTCTCGACTTCCCCTGTCTAGGTTTGGGCAACCTGACAGTATCCCAGCCCTTGTGCTTCCTTTGGGTGGCATGGCAGTTGGGCATCGACAAGGTGCTACAGCTGGACGATCATTTATTTATTTTACGCCACTGATGAGACATGTGAGTAGTGTCTGGTCGAGTGTCACAGCGCCGTCCCCGCATCTGATGGGAGACTCGTAAAGCAATTATGGAACCTCGTTGTAGTGTTCGTGCATTACCGTTTAGTATTCAAAGAACGTCAAGAAATCTCCAACAGAACGCCTGAGAATGTTCACTTTTCACATTCTCTGTGCAACTGAGATTGTAACTTTCGTGTAGTTTGACGAAGAACTCCGCCTCGAAGGGCACTCAACCTCTTACCGATAGCATTGATGTTCCTTCTGCTGGACCTCGGCAGGAAATTTCTAGCTTGCTAACCGGACATTTCGGTGGGCTGGAAGCATTTCGAGTAGGAATCATCGATGCACGGTTGTTTTGGGTGTTTGCTCAATTCTGCCTGGGCCGATTTAGTTTCATAGATTGTCTAATATCTCCAACTTAAGTGACTAATTGACAGCTAGGTTACACGCAAATCGAAGGCTGCGTTCAAAACCTATGTTGCATTCCGGCCTTAGTTCTGCGCACTTGGATGGATCGTTGAATGTCTCCCTCCTAGTGGTTCCATTCCGATTTGTGCATTTGCTTGTTACGCTGTTGCCTGCATTCTCTCCTTTTGAACAGCGTTCTACTTGGAACAAATACGTTTTTTCGGTTTGATTGGGCGGAAAGCTTACCGGCAGAAGATATGACACAATGTTATTGGTTTCACCTCATCAAGATCAAGGAAATCATCATTTTTCAGCTGGAAAAACGTCCAGATGCTTTCCATGTAAGAACAAAGAGAGCGGGAGTTCTTTGAGACACAGCAGTCGACAATGAACACAGCAACGTCGTTCCGGTTTTCTGGACCCTAGGATGCCAAAACAGGACACCAAGAAAAGTAATATAAAAGTACACATCGGTTGGCAGTGAGAAGGTCACGTAAAGACTTCAAATCTTACACGAACGGTGAAACCGGATCGATGTGCTAATTAGTAGTCGACGGTGTTGCGGGGAGACGGTATATGCAAACCTAAAAATCAGTAAGCCATTCTGATGCCAGCAACCTAGAGCGTATAGAAAGCATGCAACAGAAGGATTGAAGGTAAGGAGTTCTCAACCACCACCTCGCGATGGTCCTAGATGCCGCATTCCGAAATGTTCCGAGTCGGAGTACAAACGAATGAAAGGGATCTCGGAGCAAGTAACGGTCAGCTTGTTTCCCTCTACCTCCGGAGGACAGACCAAGACTAGCCCTTAAACCCCTGGAAAGCGACCGAAATTGTTCGGGCTATGGAACCATGTATGATGAGCAGAGTCATTGAAAACGAACTGTGGTGACAGCGATTGAATTGGTCTGCCGGCTCCTCCGACACATCATCATCATCACCATCATCAGGGACAGCAACATCAATGTTGACACTTATCAAATTATATTCAAAGTCTTAGAGTAAAAATAAGAGAAAAGAGTGGATGGGGGGCCCATGCTGGCCCATCACAAGCACTCTGAGTTGCCTTCGCTTCTAGACCATGAATCAGACAATCTGAAAAGAAACTGACAACACAACCTGCACCGACATTAATAAACCGCCATTTCTTGCAATGTTCCCAGCCAAGCGCAGGAGTGGTCAGGAGGACGCCATCCTGGAAGCATACAACACTAACAACGCCTTCCATTCTGAGTATCAGGAAAGTCAAATTCCTGAAAGCAACCCAGAACGCTCGGAACCTACTGAGATTCTAAAACTCCACCAAAATCTCAGTAGGAAAACCGGCATGCATCCAGGCCAATCAAGCATTTAATCAATTCAGCAACAGCCTGGATCGATGAAAGTAGATTTCAAATAGCGTGAGGTCCCTTGCTGCACTTGCACGCACTCACTTGTTCACAATAAACCCGTGAGTCTTTTTCCGGCACTAGGCATTGGAGCGGGAATAGCGGTCAGATATAACACTAATGAGGCACGGAGAAGAAAATGGTGTCAGTAGACGGTGCTTCGGCATGCGTAGAGCATGGTCGAGTCACAGCAGTTAGTGTTACTGGATGTCCTTCAAGAATAAAGTACCTGCTGCACAACCAAATACCCGTTTTATAATCCACTCGTTAAGAATCCACCGATGCCAACCGACACCAATAACATCTCTGACGTATCAGTGATAAAAACCTGACGGCGTCTCACGTGTTCGCAGAAGCCATGTTTCGCAACCATACAGCAATACAACCCTTACTGCAGTTTGGTACATGCGACCCTTGAGACTCAGTAGTCCGCCGTTTTGACGCTACAAATAACGCAAATTGGTAAGCGAGATTCACGTCTCTATGACTCCTGCAGTGACTTCATGAGATACATTTCCGAAATCTCTAGTGATTCTCTTCAGAGACTGCACGCTATGAACCATGACTTTACACTTTGAAGGTGTTAGGTGCATGCCGAAAGATGATATACTGGTGGTCAGTTTATTCAGCGAGGCTTGTTCTTCGCGTTCGTCTTCAAAAATGACAGCGATGTAGTCTGTGTACTCCAGATCAACAAGGTTCTCACCAGCAACAAATCGAACACCGTGGTTTTGGGGACTTTTCAGTGCTCGACTCAGTACTTCGTCAGTGACGATGTTGAACAAGAGTGGAGAGATTGGACATCCTTGTTGGGCACCGCTTTTAGTGGGCGAGCTTTTGGAGAGCTCACCGTACACTCTTACACGCTAAGAAGTATGTAAGCATACTGACTGGATTAGGTTCACAAAATGTTGAGGCGTACCTTGTTGAGCGGTACTGATTGACCATCGGAATTGAACGAGCACTTGAAATCGAGAAAAACTAAGATGGTGAGTCGTCTGTACATATGGCGTTGCCCTAACACCTGGCTGGGTATGAAGATGCGGTTGATGGAGCCTCTACCTGATCCAAATCACGATCGATGCTCACGGATCTAGGATTCGCGTTCCACCGTAAGACCCCGAACAATCATTGACGCTAGAAGCCTTGTTAGAACGGGAGTCGAACTGACACCTCTGTGGTTACCACATACACTTCGAGTACGCTTCTTGAAACTGGGCACTATTATCGATTCACCCCAATTATTTTGGTCGGTGTCTTTCTCCCGGATGTACCCAAATAGGCTAGACAGGCACCGATTGAGGAATTCGCCACCATCTTTGAAGACAGCAGGTGGAAGACTGTCAGGGCTAACAGCAAGATGACGCTGGAGTAGCGGTACACATTCGTACACATCTGAGGTTGAGGGAGGTCTCATGCTCACAGTCCGCCTTTCTGTTGAAGGCCGGCAGTCCGGATTGGAGTTAGCAGGTGGCCAACTGAATTATTGTTCGAAGTATTGTACCCAACGGTCCAAACGTTCTTCTTTGCTGGATGTCAGAAAGCCATTCTGGCTCCTGATAATTTTGCTGAAAGAAGCTTCCGATTCAAGTGGAACAGCTCGCAGAAGTTCCCAGCACCTTTTGCGTCTTGTATTTCTCAGCCTTTCGGGTCCACCAAGCTTCTCAGTTTGCATGGACATCTAGTTTCATTTGGTGTCTGACGGCGAGTCGCGAGGAGTTGCGTTTGCTCTCAGGAGGAATCTACCGCCGGGCCTCTATCAAAGCCACGGTCCTTTCACAGAACCAATGTTTGGATGAGGTTGGCTTTTATTAGCGCTCTGGATGTGTTTTCCCAGTGACCGTTAATATCCTATACAGGACAGTCCGGCAGACATCCAAGGAGGTGATTCTGAAATTTTCGTGTGACTCCTGGTTCCACTGGCTTGTCAGTGGCTAAACGGGGTATGTGTGTTTTGTGTAGAGCAGTGCAAAGCAACGGCGCACAAGTGCATCGAATCTAGTATTCTTGAAGGAGCGGCAGGCAGTAATCGACCCTCGCCACGGGCAACCAACAACGACGTGATTTATTTAGGTTTCTGGCTAGTTCGTTGGTGGGCACCACGTTATCAATCGATTTCCGCTGTTCCGGGAACCGGTACACATCTGAGGCAGGCAATCCCCGTCGTCTATGTATGCGTCTTGTGTCTAAGACAAGGCAGTCGCCCACCTGGGCCTCAGCTGCGCTTAGTCTACCTAACTGGGTGTTCATGTCAGCACTATCCACAAACATGTCTGAGTTTTTAGCCCAATGGAAAAGTGCACCCACAGCACCACGGAAACTCTCTTTGGCAGACTGAGAGCTGTAGTCAGTTAAGAAGTAAGCAGACAATAAATAGGGTGCGATGGAGCTCCTTTTCCCTAGGTTCTCTCACAGATGATGGCAAACGAACGGTTCGACTATCAACGGGTATCCAATCAAGTAGAGACGCTTCCGCTGGGTCACTCAATACAATATCCAGTCCAGCATATCCAGTTACATAGTATCCACGTGACCAGTCTACAGCAGGCGCCCACATGAATTCGTCACGTCAAACATTGTCAGAAAGAGCAAATTCCTTTTGCTCAACTGCATTATCGACGTGATCAAAGAGTTAGTCGTGTCAGCCCCGAAAACCTGTGGAGTTAAACTGCCTTCAGAGTATGGGTTAGTAAATACTGCCTTTGCGAAATTCATGTGCAAACGCATGAATAATTCTGCGCCACGATTCGATGCGCGCCTCACATGTACAATGTATAAGGTACTACTGTCAGCTCGGTAATGATCAAATCCAAGCCCAGTATTTGCAGACGACCACTCGATCTAATCAGACA
>CM030374.1:4117103-4143714 GCA_003604175.2 Clonorchis sinensis | reverse complement strand
TGATGTTGTTGACGATGTAGAAGAAGAAGATGATGATAATGGTGATCACAACGATCACTGTCATCATCTGTCTTCAAATAAAACGCTCTGAGCATTACCTATGCGAAATCAAGTCTTTCAAATTCCTCATCAGTCACAAAATTCGTTAGGGATTGCGCCATAATTCACAGGCCTCGAATCCAGGGCATGCAGTTTACTTGAACGTCAAGCAGTAAAACTTTCCGGTTTTATTCATATTCACACCACTCTCGTTTGAACGGTCGTCCTCCTGTTCTGGCGTAATTATTCCGGTGAGTCCACACCAAAGGGAAGCACTGGACTCGAGTTTTGCTCTTATTAGAGCGCATCAGCAGTGCATATCCAGTGGCCGTGCCGGGATTCGAACCCCGGACATCTGACATGCCAGGCGAACGTGCACACGCTTGAACGATGTGATTGGTGCGCCTGACCCATCGAATGACGACCCATTAACTGTTCTGCTTTTGACGATCGACTGACCCGCCAGTCAGGACTTCCCAGTCAGGTAGCGTCACACATGCTTGAAACTCACTGGGCAACTTTCCAGTTTTACTCGAATACCGTAACCCGCAATCGAACCGTCTCAGTAGTGAGTGCTATTCACTGGATGGACAGTAAAGCAAGACCAAAATACCATATCAGAATCGTTTGATCATATTTCGTTCTGTTGATCTGTACTCCGTTTACAAAAGATTAGGTGTCTCACGCAAACTTGAGTGAATAGACTTTATCAATTGTCGAGACCACCGAACGTTTGTCCGCTTATCATCAAGCCAAGCAGGTGAGTGAACTAACACAAAACGCTAGATACTCGTTAACTGTACCGGAATTTTCAAATTCACGCATGCTTGTCATCTTGAAAAAGCCAACAGGCTCTTCGGTCCACAACGTTTTCAACTGGAGTCATGCAAGTGTGACCTGATTTCAGGACAATCCATCGAAATCTACGTTTTTCCCACTAGACGCCAATTTCACCCAGTGACGACCGTGTGAGCAGATGTTGCCTGGGCGCATATCTTGTTACCGCTTCAGTTTTTTTTAAATAAAAAACTGACTATAAAGAGGAAAATGAACTTAGGTGTTTTTCTTTTGTATAACGCGAGAAGAACTCCCATATGAGCGGTTGGCCACTAGGTGGCATGGATATTTGAGTCTTCAAAAGGAATACGTGGCAGTCAAAACCAGAAAAACGCCATAAACTTCACCGACCTACGTCAGCAATGATTTCATGGTTAGAATCATATTTTATACTTTTTAAGACATTTTTGGCAAGTGGTTCAGCAGTACACGTTCGTACAGACAAAACTAACCTGCGGAGAACAGTTGACCAATGAAAATGGGGATACATGACTTAGTCCCTCGGACGTGATTCTGGCATTGTCAGGCGTCCAGCAGTCAATAGGATGAAGCAACTACAGATTGATTCAATAAGTGGAATAATGTAGTCTTTCACTGACACCGACTATTATGTCGTGAGTCGTTTTTAGCACCAGGAAACCAATTGTCAACGCACGTGACTAGTCCGCTTGCCGTAATTGATGAGTTAACTCAAGCGGACGAAGCGCACAAAAAGAGCGGCACTAGGAACCGTTTGTCTCTTAACCCCCAATTATATCAGTGGTAGCATAGGTCGAGAAATGTCGGTCACTGTCGATATCAAGTGGCTCCGTGATTCAACAGCTCCTCCACGTCACCCATGACGCCATTCCCAGGACAACCACTGCTAGTGGAACTGTTACTTTCCGGTTGCGATATTCAACTGAACAAGACTTCAACCCATCTTGATGACAGTCAGTCTTCAATTTAACCATTCCCCACATTAGCGAAATACAAACAAATTTGGTTTTGCGAGAGACTCACCTGAAACCCAGCTGAATCTCTCGTTTGTGATGTTGCAAATGAGTGTATTTCGCTAATTTCGTGCAATTTGTTTTCAAGTAGGGACAGGAAACATTGGGTGACAGCAGTCTCAGTCGAACGATTTTGCTTCGCCAAGGAACCCATCACTCCTCTGGGTCCGACAGACATCGTAACATATTTGGATATCCCCTTTACTTTCAAGGAAAAAGGAGTCTTCAACCGTCGGCAGCATCTGCTCAAACTGTTCGATGAGGTGAGACGCGTGCCCCGTTGAAGCCGCGTCAAAGAATGGAGATCACGAGGAACTACCTGATATCAAGGCTGACATATTCGCCCATGCTCGGCCAAGTCCACCGAAACATGCTCAAAAGGTTGGGCAACTACATCAGACAATCTATTCGCGGCTGGCTACGTCTACCGAAGGACACCCCGATCAGCTACATCCATGCCGGTAAACAACATGTGGGACTTGGTATCCCAAGTCTGAGTGCAACAAGTCCCGGTGCAGCGGACAGCTCCTTTCTACCCAGTGCCGAGTACTACGCAATGTGGTCAACGATTCCGCATTTGGCAAGATTGTTCGGGATCTCAGCCTTCCGATCCGTGTCCATGGTTCATGCGTAAACACCAAAAGAGCTGGTGGCTGCTTGGAGTGATAGCCTGCACAACAGCGTTGACGGTCGCGGTTTACGAGTTGGTCGCTTCGCCTCTTTCTAATCGATGGCTTGTATTTCCAGAAAGAGTGTTTCCTCGGATATTTATTCGCGGTATCCAGCTCCGATACAACCTGCTCAGGACGAGAGTTAGAAGCGCTCGACATGGTCACGGTGGCCAGACGATCTTATGTCGTGGAAACTGTGGTCAACCGGAGAGTTTGGTGCATATTTTGCAGTCCCGCTGGATCACGCATGAGGCCAGATGTGCTGGTCATAATCGGGTTGTAAGGGAACTCGCAAAACGCCTCCGTCGCCTGGGATGCATAGTCTTCGAGGAGTTGACAGCACCTATTCGACGTCTTTCATCAAGCCTGACCTGGGAGCGCCGAGCAACTGTGATAGACGTCACAATAGCCTCGGACGGACGCGGAGTGACTGTGTGGACTGAGAAGAAGCAGAAGTGTGGTGCCGCTGAGGGTTCCCTCGCCATAATCTCAGCCCTACGTACAATCGGTTGTAATGTCGACTTTTTGGTCCACCAGCCGATGATCATTTTTAATCGAGCGATTTGCTTTCCTCAATCCGCTAATGCTGTTATTGGACTGGGACTCTCTAAGGTCACAGTCAGTGACTTCGCTTGCTTGCTATTGTGGGTTCTCTGCGTACGTACGACACTTTTATGCGTGGCACATGGCGTTGAATGTACATTCTTGCCATTGAATCTCACACCAGACCCAGTATGACGGATACTTTGTGCCTGATGTGCGAGTCTTGACTGTGCTAGCGCTTACCGCGCCTTGAAGAGCATTCAGCATTGTTTGTCCTTTCTTCGGTTGTTGGACTTTACACGCGTGTTTCCATAACAAAGTCTTACGTACGTTGGGATTCATCCTATCTGACTGGAACTGTTGGCGTCATGATTTCGAATGAGACGTTTCTCTCTTTTCTCTCATGTTCTCCTGTAACCGTTCCACATTCATAGCTTGCATCCATTCATATTAGCTGACTGGAACTGTTGGTGGCAGGATTTGAAATGAGAAGTTTCTCTTGCTGAAAATTCTTCGACAGCCCACGACCGGTTTCGCCCTTCTTGGGGCTCATCAGGTAGCGCAGTCCCCGAGTTTCCGTCAACCTTATGTTCTCTTGAACCCAAATTTGACTGATTTCGAGAAATACACTCATTTGCAAATCAATTTGGTTTTGCGAGAGACTCACTTGGAACTCAGCCAAATCTCTCGTTTGTGATGTTTCCAGGCAACTGAATGCGCTGCCCCAGGCCGCCTCATGTTCCAGTTGCTACGATATTCGAGATATCGCGATTAATGTATATACGTAATGCACTACTCATAAGGTTGCTGAAAATTCTTCGACAGCTGTCGGTTCCAAGCTTCTTCCAGTTCCAAGGCACTCCTAAACTGGTATATCGGCATTTGAAGTGGCTAGCTAACATGCAGCGCACGCGCATCTTGTTGAACTTTTGTACTGTTTGTTACAACAGCCAGAATTCAGGGTACTTCACGAGGAAATTTGGAAACTTGTTTAAAAGTCCAACGATGCGGGTGAGGAGGGCATCTGTGGGCAGTGTATGCGGTAGAACATCGTTTTCCACAGAAAGTTGATAAACAAGCTGAGCAAATTCGGAATTGGATCTGAGTATGTCTACATGGTTGATAAAAAGAAGATGTCTGTGAGCCAAAACCTGAATTACACATAAAGCAATCATGTAAGGAGTACCGTTTGCTAAATAGATGATGATATTCTGTTGGGGAGAATGGCTTGTGCAGAAAACTGTTCGGGGTGAGGGCCGAGTTTTATTGATTAAGCGTGATGAGCGTCCACGCAGAGAACTGTAATCTCCCTCGGAATATCCCACATATTGTACGGCTGGAGCGGCACTACCGGTGAAAGGAAGAAGGCCTTCGCTGCGGAGTTGTCTATTTGAGAACACCAACTTAACAGTTATAGACTATTGAACAGGGGAGCATAACTCTCATATGCATCGCGTTTACAAAACTGAATATCCACCTTCTCATTGAACGCGCCTTCCTGAACTTTTCTGGATATTCATTGACTGTTACTCAAATGCAGGCAAATGTCACAAAGAGACTCCACAAATTCCGTAACAGATCTCACTTTTCAACAGACGCAAAGCGGATTTACGAGAAAACGTACTACTCACATGCCTCATCAGTAGTATCCACCGTTACACCGGTAGATGCTAATTACCTTGCTCAAATACAGTTCAATAAAATCTGCAGTCCTCCATCACACACCGGTTTGTAAGTACGCTTCCACATGGAGGTATTGCTGGACCAGTACGATCAAAATTTTCGCCGCTTGTGGATGCATCACTGTAGAGATAACTTCTTATAGATTTGCGATCAATGACCGTTCAACAGTTTTGTCTACCTTCACACTTTTGATCGAAAGCTCACAATACGATGAACAGTACAAAGACCAGCAGCTGTCAATATCGTAAAACGGATGAGTGGCTACAAAAATTGCATTGTCAATCACAGATCACACAGAAAGATGACTCGGTTTCCTTTTTTGCACCTAGGAAGCACCAATGACAGGAACTTCATTTGGAGGAGGGTGTACCTGTCGTTGGAAGACCATGCGGAACGATATTCTAGACAACCCAGCAAATATTGCCACCATCTGTGTTTGATGAGCAACATTCAATTATGAAAAGCCTTGACTGGTATTAAACAGTATGATCTCAAATAGAACATAGAGCAATGGTCTGCCTAGCTCAGGACCTGCATGGACCTGCAGCTGAACTGGTGCTAAATTATAGGACCTGTAAATTGCTCCGATTTGCTCTGTGTTGTCCAATGTATTTTTGACGTGGTCAGGGCTGCCCAAGGATATTGAGCCAAATCCAACCAGACGCTTAGAAGTTTCACGCAAACACATGTCATGCATAACAGCTCTGGAAGGTCTGGAAGAGTGAATTGTGCTCTCATACTCATAGAGCACCATTTGCATATTTCCCTGTATGAGACGCTCATCGCTATTGAGGCGAACTGCGCATGCATCCCAGGAATTTACCTAATTCCGGCATCAGCTACAAAGCATGCTTGGGAGTTCCAGATTGCACGAGCACTGCTTGCAAAGAATGTGGGGCTGCCTACGTTCCGCCCAAAACATTCGTGTTTGATTTGTCACCATGTGCTAAACATCCACAATGTTTGCAGACCTATGCACACTTGTGTGACATCAGGCAGTGAAATGCCGTCTGAAGTAGGCCACCGAATGTTCCGGTATACGTGTATGGATCACTGTTAGCTTCTCGGTCAACGTCTTGTCTGCTTGAAGCAGACAAGCACATTTGCTACAGAAACATCACACTTCCAAACTTGAGTTAAAACGAGATAACAGTCTTTGGAATCACGAGTTGCCTCTAGACAAATGTAGTTCGCACTGTTGTGGAGCCCGGATCCGTGTTCTCCTAAAATTCACATGACTGGAACACTTGTTCAGTCTGTCACCTGTCGGCGTAGAATGATTTGATAATCTCGAACATTGTGTGAAAACAGTCGAGGTTTGAATGAAAAGCTGTGGCCCCTGCGAGTGAAGGGGGCAGGTGGAATTTGCGAAAAGCGCGCATTTGAAAGCCAAGCCACATAACAAAATCCCCCTCGCAGTAACTGACGCGTGGCAAATATCAAGTCAGCAAGCGCAATCGTTGGGAGAACAATTCGGCCTTGCGTGTGCTCACACCGTGGATGGTGTGAGAGAAAGTGCGGAAGCGAGAAATTTACAACTACCAAATCAGGACTTTCATTTCTACCGAGTCTTTTGTAGAGCTTTGGGATGGGCTGTTGTTGCCAAGGCGTCCTGTCATATCGCTAGATTTAATCAACTGTTTCTATAAGCAAAAAAAAATGCAAACCGTTTCTGACCTCTTTTGAGTTGTTGTGCATGGTGGGGTCAAGTTGCACAGAACAGTAGGTATCAGGTCTGACAGTGTCATGTTGTATCTCATTTGGAAGCACACAAGTCGTTTAGACAATACTTATTCTATTTTCTGACGGTCAGTCCAACTTTTGGACCATCTGGCTGGCATCAGATAGCTGAGGACATGGTGAGCATGAATGACGGTGTCGTAACCGGTGACCGTACGTAGATTGGACGCAATTGAACACAAACCCAACGATCATTTATCAAACCTCAGCTCAACGTTGACAATCTGAATCATGTCAATGCGTGTTTCTACACCCTAACTGATTATGTTTGTGACAAGTCAGTTGAACCGGTGGTCTTGGGTTATCTGACCTCACATTTTGGGTCGCGACCTGTGGGTGTTTAGGCGACCATTGATGCACCTGCTCAGCGTTATGTGACGTGGTCAGTCAACGTCTGTAAATCATATAACAAACGCCCGTAAACACGAGAACGAACCAAAAATACGTGAATATCAGTCCAAAATTTCGTCATTTCTTCAAATGACTTTGGGACGAGTGTGTCAGACGGTGTCGACGTGGATCTGGTGTGGAATGGAATTTCCAAACTTTCGATCACAGATCTGTAAAATGCATCCAGATGCAGCAAACGTTTTGATCGTCATGTTTGAGTGACGTGTCCATTTGAAAGCGTACTGATCAAGCGGCCAATGATGGAGGCCTGTAGAATCGCGCCCAACTACCTTCAGGCAATGCAAGTAGCACCTACCGTTATACAGTAATCACGATTGATCAATCACCTCGAAAGATTTCCTAACAAATTAATCTCTACAGCAGAATATCATCATCTACACAGTAAACGGTGCTCCTTCGATGACTGTCGCGTGTCGATTCTCCTTCCCTGGTGTCATTTTGATTCAGTGTTTGGCTCACAAACATCTCATCGGTTCCGAGGTCATTGAATGTGTGCACCTACTCAGAACCCAACTCCCAATTTGCTCAACTAATTTATCCACTCTCGGCAGAAAACGATGAGCGACAATTCATTGTTCTACCGCAGAGATACCCCTCCCCCCATCATCCCTTTCGTAGAAAATTTGAACAACAAGTTTCCCATGACGTCTTCTATGATCACAATGGAAGCCTTTATGTTTCTCGCTACAAACCATAGTATGGAGCAGCTACTTGATCGAGCCTAAATCACTCGAGTTAGGGTTGACCGGCCGAACAGGAAACCAATAGAACGTGTTTGAAATAATTCCGAAGATGTCCTGTTTCTCTACCAGCCTAGTGGTGTTCGGTTTTACGGTTAGACTTTTCATCTATGTTGCAGTCGCGGCACATTCAAGGGTCGGCCGTATCATTGTTTGGTTTCTTCGCCTCACAGACTCAATGAGCTCGGCTGATTTCTTCATGTTCAACTGGCCCATTCACACTCACTTTGTTGAATTTTGCCTGTAAAAAGCTGTGGTTGACCAGTACGCACATTGAACTCGATAGGTGTGTGGGCTTATCCTATCATCATCAGTCAGTCAGTTTATCAACCATAATCCATGTATCGATCCTGCGTTGGATTCAGTCGCTACACTTTCAGTCACCTGGAGAGAATGGGAAATACAGTCAATCGTTGGAGGCGATTCCATGACCAATTTTGGTCGGCGCTTCGGGGTCAAGAATGACCAAACACCCGATTTTTGCTACACCGCCTGTGCAGAGAATCCAAGTTTCGTTCCCGTAAATTAGCGAAGCCTACACCGTCAAAGTACACAGTCTGCACCTAAAGGTAGACAGACTGATGTCAAAACAGCATTTGGAAAGAGCTGCTCTGGTTTTACTAATTTGAGAGGTAATCTGGTCTTCAACGCGTCCATCAGGACATACGCAACTTTCCCGGGAAACGAATATACCTACTTACCAGTTCGACTGACAATGAGCGAGGCGTTTAGTCTCGCCCCAACTCGTAGAAAGAATATAGGACGTTTATAGACGTAATTCACTACTCACAAGGTTGCTGAAAAATTCTTCGACAGCCCACGACCGGTTTCGCCCTGCTTGGGGCTCACCAGGTAGGCGCAGTCCTCCAATTTCCGTCAACATTAAGTTCTACTTGAAACCAAATAGAACGTTGCCCGCGTGAATGGCACACTAAATCGTGCGGCAGATTGGGTTATTGTATTCAGAGTAAATTTCACCTTTGAAGCATCTGGGACAAGGAGAGCATTATCGTCCGCATACTCAATGCCTGTGCAGGAATCAGCCGAATAAAGGGGACTACTCACAAGTCTGCTGACAGACTTGTGACAGACACACCCCGGGCGCGTTCCACAGAGAGTCACGTGAACGTGAGAACCACCCTACTCTTTGTTGTTTAATGTGAAACCGCTAGTGAGAACACACGACATTTTGAGAGGAGTTTACCAGCTCATGTAACATCCGAACATCTCATAAGGGAAACCAGTCACAAAGCACTCACCTCACACTCGAAGAATTTTCAGCAACCTCATGAGTAGTAGTGCATCACGAATAAAACACTCACAGGTTTGCACAGAATTCTTCGACAGACCATTACTGGTTTCACCCTTCCTAAAGATAATCACATAGACCCAGTCCCCGAGTTTCCGTCCAACTTATCTTCTGCTTGGGCCCAAATCGGTATGCAGCTGAGTGTATCTGTCCAACACACGGAGTTGTTTTGATGTCTAACCGGGCCACAGCACTTGACACATAACACTTCTAAAAGACAGGCATGGTTTGTACATTCCTCCATTACCTTGTTAACCAGATTCTTGCCTAATATTTTTATTAATACTATGGGAATAAAAGACCACATACGTTTAATATGACCATACAGTCTCCCTCTGATAGCCCCACAGGTAGCGGAAGGGCAAAATAGATGGGTGAACACAAACAAGTTGGTTTCCGGAAGGTCGCCACTCGAAAAACCGTTGTTCCAGATTATCGTTTTCCCGCGGAGCTACCTTTCAATTCTTGCCTGTGAGTGTTCTCTATCGGAAAAACTCGTGTCATTTGTGTGGTTCAGGCGCCTCACAATGCTTCGCTGGTCGAATAGAAAGCCATATATGAATGTGTTTGATTTCGACACCTCATGATGTCATGTATGTGTTCGAACTGCTAACAGAAACTTGACAATACAGGAAGCAAGCATGTGATTGTGTCGTGTGTCTCACGTTCCACTGTAATAAGCATAATATTAGCAAGATAACTCGTCCTTGGTCCATGAGAATGCGGGGTCCACGGGGTCACTAACAGAGTATCCAGCGACGGTTTAGGACGGACTACTTTGTTTGGAACAGGTTGGTCACGAAGACCAACCCCTTGAAACACTGTCAGTCTATTTGCGAAGTTGGTCATTGAATGCAACACAGTTTGGGCGGCGCTTCGGGTTCAAGAATGACCGAACATCTGATTTTTGCTACACCGGCTGCGTAGGGAATCCAAGTTTCTTTCCCTACACCGTCAAAGTACACAGTCTGTCCTTAAAAGAAGTCAGACCAATGTCATGACGGCACCATGAGTGTCAGAAGTTGGCTTTACTAAATCAGCGGGTCCATCGGGAACTATACAACTCTCCACTTTCCAGGAAAACAAATTGAACTACTCGTTTGAATGGCTGAACTGCAACACCGAGGAAATCGTTCGTGTGAATGGCGGAATAAAGCGTGTGGCACAATTAGTTCAGTCAGTCAAAGTGAGAGCAATATCGTCTGCATACTCACTGTGTCTCTAGGGAATCGCCCGAGGCAGCATTTCGGTCATCGAGGTTTCCGACGCTGACAGATACACTTCAGTTAAGCACCTGAAGGAGAATGGTGAGTAGGTAGAGCCGTATCCAGCCTATACAAACTGACTTTCACCATTCTGGTTTATCATCAACGCAGACTTATTCGTCCTTGGTCAAAATCCATCGCATTACCGCTTGTGAAGCTGATCTATACGTCAAGGTATTTTGTCTATATAACTGGGGATAACATCTGTGTGGCCGATTCCTTCCTTCCGTAGTTCGGAAGGTCAGAGGATTCTCTCGTCGTCACTCGTTGGTTCATCGAAAATGTGCGCACCGGTCACCATCTACAGAGACTGGTTACTTGAACTTATAGATTAGCATAGTGTAAGATTGTCGTTGCGCGTATCTTGCGCGAGCCCATGCAAAACAGGGTCGATTGTCGCAATGACATTCAACGAGTCCTGTGGCACTTTGTTAGGCCCATTCATTTCAGACTCCTACAATACACAGTAATTTGCGCCTTTCTTTTTCCTTGTGCCATTTTTCTCTCGGCTTAAGGTGAACCAGTCAGCCCACTGACATAATCACCCCCTGTTCGGAAGCTCTTTCCCAGAGTCTTTATTCGGATGGGATAAAATGACATCCGGTTTGCCAAGTAACCCCATCAAAGCTTCTCCATTTGTTTTGGTAAAACGTGACTTTTTGATAAACAGGCTAGTGCGGACAATGTTGTTTTGTGCAGTTTATCTTGCGATATGAGGATTAGCTGGATGCTTTGATTGAAAGCGTCCTAAAATCGAGGTGTTATTTCTAGCTAATCAAAGAATCAAGGTGATAAACCATTAAGCACCTTGGGGAAGCCGGTATGTGTGGTGGAAAGCCGAGAGACATTACACGGCTGTCATCCCTATTGGAACTTCTAACAGGTGTGCTCATTACAAGAAACGCCAGGTAGACAGACAGACAGACAGAGACAGAGACAGAGAGCCTCGAACCTGTGACCTCCCGGTTAGTAGTATGAACACTTGACCGTTCGGTGAGATGCCCAACAAGGATGTGACATTCTTGTGAATGGAAGGACGCTTTTTTCGGGGCAACGACACGACTAGAGGGCTCCAGTCGTAATGAAATGATCAGATGACGCGTGCATTAATTTGACTTGGCAGATGTTCCATTTGATACTTCGATTCCATCTTTGTGGAGTAAATAAATTTAATTCCAACATTCAGATAATCTAAGAAGAAACATTATCCAGCTGCTGCATTTAGCGCTACCAATAGGGCTTTACCAGTGCTGTCGAAAATGTGATTGGCCGTAGATGATTTTAAGGTCATGCTCTCTTCTTAGATAGATGAAGAACCCCTAAAGCAACTGAAGTATAAAACGGGGGCGGATTGATTCAATCTACCTCTCATTTGCGTTGTCAAAACACTATCAGGATACAAATGGTGAGTAAATAGTCTGTCACTTTGGTCTGAATAACTGCAGCTGACTTACTTGCATGACTGGCAGCAGCTGTCTGGTGTGCAGGAGATATTCTTCGATTAAAAACTATATTCTATTGAAAACCTCACTCTAATTTGTTTACTATTTGAAAAGAAACACGTGCATGCAGGATAACATTTCTCGTACAATTATGCAGAGCATCTTCATGAAAAACTATTCAGTAGGCTAGTGGAAACTGCTTGAGGTTTGGGGCTCATCAGGTGGACGCAGTTCATGAATCGATTCCGTCAACTCATATTCTACTTGAATCCAAATTGCACGGAATTTGACAAATACACCCATTTGCTTGCCAAGTTGCTCTCTAGGAAAGACAGTAAACTGACAGTAAACAAAAAATGCACTTTTTTTGTCTCAGACCTACTACACTATGTATTCATTCTTGTATCATATATATGTTTATTCTCACAGTCGCGGTAATGAAAGTTCCATCTACATGGTTAGAATTTCCGGAGAAAAACGGTCTGTCGATTTTGCAATAAGTAGCAGTTATCAAAAGTTTATCAGACCTGCAAGGTCCTATTACATACAACGTCAATGCGTAGGGAATTGTAGACTGCAGAACAAACAAAAAACTGGGTTCGTAATGCACTACTCATAAGGTTGCTGAAAATTCGTCGACAGCCCTTTTCAGCAACTTTATGAGTAATGCATTACGAATATACATGTATCGCAATATCTCGAAGATCGTAGCAACTGCAACATGAGGCGGTCTGGTGCAGCACATTAAATTGTCTGCAAAACATCACAAACGAGAGACTCAGCTGCATTGCAAGTGAGTCTCTCGAAAAACCAAATTTGTTTGCAAATGAGTGTATTTCGCCAAGTTCGTGCAATTTGGTTTCAAGTAGAACATAAGGTTGTTGACCGTGGAAAGTCGGAGACTGCGCCTACCTGATGAGCCCGAACTGGAAGGGCGAAACCAGTCGTGGGCTGTCGAAGAATTTTTAGCAACCTTATGAGCAGTGCATTACGTCTATGCAGGGGTTGACTACATTGACGATCGTGGACAATTCGGACAAATAGAATCACAATTGTTGCGCTCAAAACTGCAAAAGAAACATGCACAGTTGTTTGTGATCAGACCGACCGTTCTAACTAGAAACTTTAGAGTCCTAATAGAAATAATTCCTATTCGCTAAGTTTTGATTCCACCGGTATTTTTCCACTTTTCAGATCGCATTTATCCTACTGGTGCTTTTAGTTGTCTCTTCAAACGCGACTAGAAACATGGATCCTTATGTCACGTGTGCTGTCGAGTGTGCTGAAACGGCGAGAGAATGTTTGGACACATGTCTTAAAATGCGGGCTCCAGGGACAGAAGTTCTAAGGTGCGAAAAAAAATGCAAAGAGCCTTGGCCCGAATGCGTCGAAAAGTGTAGAAAAAAAGTGCCTTGGAGATACTAGTTGAGCGATAAGTGTGCATTCTTGGATTGTTCCTCTTGTTTCTTCGTCTTATAGTGTTACACATCTAGCTTTCATGAGTAAATAATAACTCGAACCTGTTGCTTTTCGTTTCATTGGGGGTAAATCACATGTTGGCGCTTGAAAACTGTCCCACGAAAAAGATGATTTTAACAGGACACCATTGGGCAATGCAAAGAGATTTTCCTTTTTTTAACCGTATAATAATTTGTGAAAACAGAACTCAAAATAACTGAGGAAGCCAGTGTAGATGGTAGAGAAAAAAGCTTGAATATATTTGGAACGCAATGAAGAGTTAAAGGGGTGAGTTCAAATGCTTGTAAGTCCAAGGATGCCCACACTGCTGATGCGCTCTGTTAATTTTCGATAGATGGGCTATCGCTATACCCAGTTCTCCGCACAAGTCGCGTGCGATCTCATGGACTAAGAATGCTCAGCATGATCTGAAATGTGTCCATTCTGAGAGTGGAAGACTCGAGTTAAATTTCTGCAAATCTCCTGAGACAGTTAGCGCTTTGGTCGTTGCCTTCGAGATGCTCATCCGTGTCTAGTTGAAGTCTACGGAGCAAACAATCGCAGATATATCTCTCAGCAGAATATACAATGTATGCATAGAACCGCAACCAACGAAAAATGATGTCCGCAGCTTTTGACAACAAAGCTAACCTACTCACCAATGCGAAAACCATCCACGGGCTCGAGTGAATAGCAATGTTTCTACTTACCGAGTGGTCACCTGGCTTAGATTGCCAACAAATTCTGAATTATGTGCCAAAATTTTCGCCAATTGTAGCAATCAATTTTGGAAAGCGCTGTAGGGAGAGAGTCGTGATAATGTACTACCATCAGGTGTGTGTTGGTGAGTTGTGAAGATTAATGCGTTCGACGTGTGTGTGATGTTCTCGGAGGATAACTCGCGGTGGAAAAACAGTGAATTACTAGTGAAAGGAAGAAAACCTTCGCTGCGAAGTTGTCTATTTGAGAACGTCAACTGAACAGTTACAGACTATTGAACAGGGGAGCATAACTCTCATATGCATCGCGTTTACAAAACTGAATATCCACCTTCTCCTTGAACGCGCCTTCCTGAACTTTTCTGGATATTCATTGACTGTTACTCAAATGCAGGCAAATGGTACAAAGAGACTCCGCCAATTCCGTAACAGATCTCACTTTTCAACAGACGCAAAACAGATTTACGAGAAGACGTACTACTCACATGCCTCATCAGTAGTATCCACCGTTACACCGGTAGCAAAAATTTGACACAGCAACCAGGAGAAATCACGCACTGCAAACCGACTCGTACATTTACAATGAATGGGGAGAGATGGCTCAGTGGTTAGAGCGCACGAATTTACTGTACGGAAGGTCCGTGGTTCAAACCCGACCTCTGCCTCTCAAGTTGCTCCGGGCAATCTGACAGTATACCAGCCCTCGTGCTTCCCACGGGTGGCTTGACAGCTAGGCACAGAAAAGATGCCACAGCTGAACGATTTACAATAGATCAGCTGATCTAACGATAAAACCTGAAAAACTCGAAAGGTGCGCAGTACTGTGCAGAAAGGTAGAACACAAATGAGGGTGAATAGTTTGCCACAATTGACTCAACACTACAACTTGAGGAATAGATCAATGGTTAGTTCCCTTCAGGTCTTACACGAACTCCCACAAATGAAATCAAGTACTCTGAAGCATGCTGCTCCATCTTTATGTGTGTATTCAGCCTTGGCTTCAATGAACTTCCAAGGCGCAAAAAGTCAGTGGTTCGAAGCCAAACGGGCTTTCAGCTGTCCCTGTTAAGGCTTGGGCAATCCGATTTCATCTCAGTCCTGCAACTTCCTTCGGTTTGCACAGGCGCCGAACGGGTACCAGAGCTGAACCCTAAATTAATGTCGTACATCTGTCTTGCTGTACATCTGTTGATCTTTGGGACAATGGTATTAGCTGCGTTCGGTTATCACCTAGTTATCTTGCTCAGCTCAACTATCAAACTGAGTCAACAACTGTCATAATTAAGGTTGTTCTTCAGAAGTTTTCCCAAATGTCAGGTTGTTTTTGGTGGAAATGTCACCTGGTACACTCGATCGGAACGGGGTGAATACAGCCACAGTGAATGAACCAGTACGATTCGATACACCAGCGCCTGTCTTTATCTCTTTTTTCTTCAGAAACAGCAGGCCGGGATTTTTCATCACAAAATATGGATATTTGTATTCCTTCCAACTGCGCTACTTACACTGCATGGAAAAGATCTGAAAAGTAACTAGTACGTCTTAATGCACCACTCACAAGATTGCTGATAATTCTTCGACAGCCCGCGACTGGTTTCGCCCTTCTTGAAGCTCGTCAGGTAGGTGCAGTCCCCGAGTTTCCGTCAACCTTATGTTCTACTTGAACCCAAATTGGACTGTTTTCGAGAAATACACTAATTTGCAAATCGATTTGGTTGTGGGCTGTCGAAGAGTTTTCAGCAACCTTATGAGTAGTGCATTACGTATATGCAGTACGAATTTCCTTTACTTGTTAATGCAGATGGCTTGGGGGTGACGTTGACTGGAAAAGCAAAGGAAGCAGAAAAGCTCGAAAGTCCATAGTATTTCGGGTCGAAACAATTGATCGACACGTGATGCGACGTGTCTGAAGGCCACGACATAAGAAGTCATATGGAAGCCTTAGCAAAGAAGTTGTACGGAGCGAAGGACCAAGTGTATACCCACGTTTCTTAGAAGATGTAGGACGACGCGCCTGTGAGTTCATTCCAGCGATGAATGACCAAAAGAACCCTTCGTCCACGAGATCTTTGCCTTTCTGACAGTTAAGAAACCGCATATTTCTTCGTTCACCACTAAATCAATCTGAACTCCAGTACTTATCTTATACCGTGACCGGAATATTCATACATGCAGACATTCCACTTTGTGTGCCATCGTCACCGAGGACACATATGCCAGTCTAGGCCATATTCGGACGGGCTGATCCTGTTACTTGCCTTTCTTGACAGTAGGAAATTGAATTTCCCGAGGAGAGAATGACAGTCAGATCAGAACCTGTAGTGTTATGTCTGCTGATTCGCTATCTGCTGTATCTGATTGCTGACCCGCTCCAGTGCCTAATGCCGGAAAAAAAAAGACTCAGAGAAGGGAACACAACCGCTATATTCCGAACAAGCGAGCGCGAGAGTGTGAGTACGTGCGAGTGCGAGAATACAACTCAAGCTAGTCATTGGTGGGACACTGTCTAACTTGGTCCAATGCTGACGCACGCGGTCTGGTCTTGGTATAGGCTGCGACTCGCTGCATACTGCGGGGGCGTTGTCTGACCTTGAGCAACGCTGACACGCGCTGTCTGGGTTTGATAGAAAGCTGTGAGGCGCTGTATATTGAGGGGGCGTTGTCTGGCTGGTCAACACCTAGCAGAGCTGAGGGTCTCAGTAGATCTCGGGCATTCAGTAGTTGTTTTCAGGAATCTGACCTTCCTGATACCTCCCCCTTTTGGCCGTTCAACGTAAGATTGTCGACATGGATCAAGTTGTAAAGGTTCCACCCTTTTTCTAATGCGACCGGTACGGCGTCTGGGTTGCAGCAATGGATCTGTCTTTGGCGGTCCATGCGAGGCAGTGGCTACGGGTGCTGCTCTTGGGAAATCAAAGGTTTCAAGCAGCAGGTTGGCATCTTGTAAACGTTCTTCTGCCTTTGAGGTCGGGCACTCAGTCGGCCGTAACTGATTGACATGTCGCTTCCATATCAATGATCCTACCTGGATGTTGTAAATCACCTGACCGATTCTTTTGAGGACGACTCCAACAGTCCATCTTCGGTGCCCGGGGCGATAGTCCCTGACAAGCACACGGTTGCCAGGCCGGAATGTTGGCTTTCCTCTTGTCGGTGTTGATGAACATAAGTTTTCGATCGGCATTGTTGAAAGATGCAAGCGATCTATCCAGTCTATGCCCAGGAGATTAAGCTCACAAGCAGCAAGATAGACAATACCACAATCACGGTGGCCTGCTATCTCCATCTCACAATCAAATTCACCAAGTAGTTGAAGCTTACCACCTGAAGCA
Organism: Clonorchis sinensis; assembly: GCA_003604175.2. Classification (NCBI taxonomy): domain Eukaryota; kingdom Metazoa; phylum Platyhelminthes; class Trematoda; order Opisthorchiida; family Opisthorchiidae; genus Clonorchis; species Clonorchis sinensis. The sequence goes on along the minus strand of CM030374.1, from coordinate 4,126,533 downwards.
TTTCTGGCAGTGTTCATTGTCGGTCTGAGTTCCGGTGATCCGATCTTTCTCCAGGTGCGTCGGGAAACAATCGTAATATCAGAAGCCGTGTCGAGCTGCAATCGAATTGTGCTTCCGTTTGCTCTGATTGTAACGTACTTGCGATGAGCATCGATCTGGTTATCAAATGTTGCAAGTATTGCGTTAAAACGGGGTTCTGATTGACTCCGTTTGCTTCGTGACCTCCGGGTTTGACTGCGTCTTTGGCTAGCTTTCCGCGTCCGGCACTGGCTTTCCTTGTGCCCACGTCGGTTGCACACTGAACATTTGTGCTTTTTATACGGACACAACCGCACAAAATGCCATTCGCCGCATTGCCAGCATGCTGAAGGGGGCTTTGCTCCGTTCGAATTTGTCACCACGGTAGGTTGCCTCGATGTCGTCTTGGCAATGTTGAAAGCAGGGTTGGATAAGGGCCTCTCCAACATGGCCGTGTCGTGTTTAAGATTTAAAAGGCGCTGGCACTCATGGGTAATGGACTGCAGCGTTATCTCGGGAGTTTGTTCAATCTTGTTCAACAGTCTCGTCCTGATATCACTGTCTGAATGCGACTGAAGACCACAAATGAAAATAAGACACTTGAACTGGTCTTCTGTCATGGTAGATAACTTGAATTGTTCGCATTCAAGGTTGACTCTACCAGCATAAGTGATGTAGTCCTCAGATTCTTTTTTCGCCAGTTTCATACATTGGTAGCGAATATTAAACAAAGACGAACGCTCACCGAAAATCATTGAAAGTTGCTGCACGGTTTTGTCAAAACTGAGATCTCGCGTGTTCTTCGGCAGAATAAAGTTGGAATACCGCGTGTGTTCCGTTGTGCCAAGCTTTCTGAGCAATAAACGTACTCTCCAGGCATCATCTTTGTGCTTCAGTTCGACTTGGAAAACATCTTCGTAACGTCTGAACCACGAATCGAAGGTTAGGCCGGCATCAGGGTCATAATGGAACTCCGTAATGCTGTTGGCGATCGAGTCGACTGAATTTGTATCTGGAGCGGAATTTGGTGGTTGAATTTGAAGTTGCTGCGTCAATGTTTCCACCAAACGTAATTGCGCCGCTTCAAACTGTTTTTGTTGTTGCAGCAGAATTTCTTTCAACGCTTCAGCAGTTATTGTCATGATCCAGTGGGTTCGGGCGTCGCCAATCTGTTATGTCTGCTGATTCGCTATCTGCTGTATCTGATTGCTGACCCGCTCCAGTGCCTAATGCCGGGAAAAAAGGCTCAGAGAAGGGAACACAATCGCTATATTCCGAACAAGCGAGTGCGAGAGTGTGAGTACGTGTGAGTGCGAGAATACAACTCAAGCTAGTCATTGGTGGGACACTGTCTAACTTGGTCCAATGCTGACGCACGCGGTCTGGTCTTGGTGTAGGCTGAGACGCGCTGCATATTGCGGGGGCGTTGTCTGACCTTGAGCAACGCTGACACGCGCTGTCTGGGTTTGATAGAAAGCTGTGAGGCGCTGTATATTGAGGGGGCGTTGTCTGTCTGGTCAACATCTACAGAGCTGAGGGTCTCAGTAGATCTCGGGCATTCAGTAGTTGTTTTCAGGAATCTGACCTTCCTGATATGTAGTCAGTTCTCAGTTTTACGCACGAATTTGTTTATGAATGAGTCACTGGGGTAATATTACATATTACTTTTTGACTGTTCAGCGATTCAGAAATCAGTCAAACTATATCATCGGTTGCCAAATCACAAGTGAAAATTGGACAGCAGGAGGAGGAACGTGAATTTAAGTATTCACCTCTCCCCAGACTTTCTAATCAAGTTTCTACACAAAGTATGTGTGTTTTCAGCAGGAAACATCGCATTCCGCCCAGTGACATTTTATGGATTTGTAGAAAAACTTTCAAGTTGGTGGCACCAAATTCTCCATAGCTATGTCAGTCATACTTACCAGGCTCGCCGGAATCACCTCAATTTTGAAAGCCGGTTGATGTAAGCGTTAAACTGCTTTGGTCGACTGACCAGTATGTTATCATGTGATACATTTTGTTGTTGAAACACGCTACTCACACGGTTGCTGAACCACCCGCTAACGGATTCCCATTACACCACAAACATGAGAGTAAACTGGGTCGTTCATGACCATCATCCATTCGGCAAATTAGCGTTTCACCGGATAACTAAAACTCGGCATTCAACTAGAGCGTACTGTTTACGGGAAGTCGGGAATCTGGGATACAACGACTGAATGTTCGCCAATTTTCAGCTGCCTTACGAGAGTAATGCTTTCTGTCAATGCGGCATGTCAGGCAGACTTCGTGCGAGTGGCGAAAACATCTTAGAAACTGCTAGTAACACGCCTGACTCTGACGTCCAAGTTTGACCTGCTTTCCAAACGGATGGCATATTTGACAGTAAAATCAAGGATTGAAATTCATGCGAGATGTGCAGAATGTCTCAACGCTGTCAACTGAGCTGTTACTGCTTGATGGGTTTCTGATGCCTGACCGCCAGAAACAAAAATCGCCAAAACAAACCTGGGTGGGAAGGGAGGAAAAGCTATTGGAAAATTCCGTATTGGCACACTTTGTCACTTACTACGACATCTATCCCGGGAGTGATGGACGACACATGCTAAATAGCAAGATTTGCAGGGACCTTTCCCTGGTATTCGCCCTGATCTGCTTCGGCTTGAGCAGTGTTCCAACCTCTGGGCAAGGCTTGGCCAAAAACGAAATGAAAAATCAGCCGCAACTAAATTGCCACATTCAATCCGAATTCCTCCAACCTTCTTTACATCTCCCCGACTGTCCGCAAGCAGATCTATCTTATGGGAGTTGCTCCTATTTGCTCGGAACAAAAATCACGTTTGGAAACCGTAGGCTTCTCCCCACTTTGAGAAGGTTTCCAGCCACCGAGAGGTGATGCTCGAGACTACATACCTGACGATCGTGATGACATAAAAAAGCACATCCTGGTGTGCTCTTAAGCTACCTGGAGTTCTGCTTCCACTTATGCCGGCCGGCCTTGAAGTCCAAAGTAGCCTGTTCCGATCGTTCGTTCGTTCCACATCACGTGATCCGAAGAAATGACACCCCTAGTCGGAAAGAGCATCCTACTATGAATAACGTGCCTGGGTTCTCCCGGCGTTTCTGACGATGACCCAGTAACTCCCTTGGTTGCGTCAGTCGAGTGGGCCGCTTGTCAAGACTTCCTGTTCAGGTAACGCCTATCACGTTCGAAACCCTCTGGACAAGTTTTGATCAGTTGTAGGTGTTTGCATGTGACTGCATTGCTTTCGCACAAAATTTAACAGTGCATTCGATTCCCTAAATCAAGCTCTAATGTGCGGGGGCCTGTTCACACAATTTTACGCGATTATTTCAGTGAACTCGTGGCGAACGGCCGACCGCGGTTACAACCTAGTGCGGTGTACCTCAGAGGGCGGGTGCATTACCTATATATCTAGCATTCTACACAGATCTTGATGACTCAAGCATTGATGTGAAGTTTGCTGACGATGTCGTCATCAACAAGGCCCAATCTGCAATCTCACACTCTAACATGTCTCGGCAGGATATCCATTCCACCTGTTCGTGGAACTAAAACATTTCTGTTGATCTGATCTGATCCGATCTGCGAAAAGCGAGCCCTGACCGTCTTTAGATGTCTACGTGGCGAATATCCAAAAGACTTACCAGTACTACTCTCCCCGATCGTAATTAACGGCGACCGTCTTCTTGAGCAATACTTACCCGCAACAAACTTTTGAAGATCCGATTCCTCTGTCTTTTTTTATCAGAATGTTGTCAGCCCCAAATAGTTCCGCTTTTCGAATCGACTCTTTCATTCTCGCCACTGCACCGCCCACGTGCGGTTTTCTCGAACTGTCAGTGGACGCCCTATTCGAATGCTGCCTCATGCGGTATTACAAAGCCTGAATTGCTTATTGGAACCTTGATAAATCGACAGAGCATAGCCAGCTCAAATATTGTCGACGGGATACGCACTGCATGCCTTGTTTTCTACATGTTGAATTCCCCACCTAAAGATTCCACCCTGACACGGTGGTCGAGCATGACCGTGCAGCAACGATTCTGCGAGCTACTCTGGCTGGAACTTCGTTCCACAATGTGCAACCATGCCAGGAAGTACAAAGTGGAGCATTCAGACCAAGAACAGCGAGATGTCCTACTAAGAGTGGTCATGCTGCGTGGGGGTGTGGAGGTAAATTCCTAATTCTGTGATAGAAAGCATCATCATCATCATCGACAGCAAGACATCAGTATGATGTTTCCCGAGGGATTCTACTATCCGCTGCCTTATGGATCAGACGTTTGATTCAGAGGCTAAGGGCAGGGTCCCCGAAAAAAACCTACATCCTCCCACTTCCTTACGGGTCAGACTTTTGAGTCAAAGGCTCAACGTACAGTACCACAACCAAACCACAATTCTTCGGGATAGGCAAATGGCAATTCTGATTGACCGCACAGTTCTGTGCCAACCGATGTCCCTCTTTAAAACTTCTTCCAAATTTGACTGTCAATTATCTGACCGATGTGACTTATGATCCGCCCTGCCTATTAACAATAAACAAATTAAAAAAACATCTTGCTAACTCCACGAGATCCTTTCTATATGGGAGCTTTTAGCTCTATGCCAAATTAACCAACAGATGATGCTTACTAAAAGGCAACATTCCCTTAAAATTGATGTATGCTGTGTCTCCGAAACACGCATACAAGACCCAAGCGTGGTTATGCATCTCAGAACGCCAAGGATGAACTCAGCTCTTTCACATTTCTCTCTGCGTACGTCCGGTGACCCAGAAGCGATGACCCGTGGACTATATGGCGTGGAAGTTGCACTCAGCCCCAGAGCTGAAAGCGCTTTGCTGGATTGGATCCCAGTTGTCAGTTGTCTCTGTGCCGTACGGTTATCCACCTCCAAGCTCATATCGTCAAAAATTGGAAGATCCTAGAATAACGCCCATACACTCATGGGTTACAAGACAAGCTGACGTCTACAATCGGACAACCATCACTGAGCACCTCGGCGAATATGCATCGGTTCGTCTGCAAATCGAAAAAGTTGCTGGCCAAACACATTGGATTTTGAGAGCTGTACACGGCCGAAGCAAATTTGTTCACACTCGGTTTCTAAAATTTAGCAGATATTTGAATTCACTTGATCAAATTGTGCTCATCTGAAAGCTTCAGGGTGCTGATAGGCGCGGGTCTGCTCAGATGCCATAACCAGTGCGTCGGGTGGCACTCAGTCATAGAGATAAACGCGCCTTGCTAGATTGGATCACTGCGCAGTCTGGCTATCCAGCCCAATCAACTTCAATGCCTGGTCACGAAAACCGGTGCTGTTTTGTGCTATCGGCTTGTGCTTCAGCGAACTGCATTTGTGATACTATCGAGAGTTATCCGGGTTAAATCGTCGATCCGTGTGGCCGATATGAATGCCCAAATCGGTCATCCGAGCTCCTTGGAATCACATTTGAATGGTCTATATGACCTCGATGCTTAGCGCACTGACAATAGAGAACGACTCCTCCAGTTGTGTGCTGATCATGAACTAGTTCTGGCCGGTACGATCTTTCAACATAAACGTTCGCATCGCGTAACCTGGTGGCCACCAACTGCAAATCAACCGTGGACCCAGTTGGAGCACGTGGCCATCAGCCACCGGTTGAGAGCCACAGCTCAAGACTGCCATTCCTTCTGGAGCACACCAATTCATTCCGGTTGCGCCATAGTGCGTGATGGTGCACGCCCGACAGTTCGTTTTCCCTCAGCCCACCCCTAACCCCAAGTCGGCAAGAGGCATGCCAATCCACTGTCTTTGAAGAACTACCATACCTCAATAGTATCGATCTGAGCTAGCCCAACAACACTCCACAATAGACCAATACTGTTCTAGTAGTGAGCACGTGGATGAAGCATTGCAAAATGTGAGAGGAACTATGCTAGCGACGTTTAGTGCCGTCTGTTCGACTTCTCCGATTCGACCACAAGACCACTGGATGTTGTTCAGATCGCTGGTCATTACTGGTGCCAGGAAATCTATACCAGCAGTCAACGACTGAGATGACGCATGCAAATCCCTCAAAAAGCACGGGTTGTGAAGAGTCCAAGGAAAGACCGAGAGTTGTGGTGGACATCGAAAGCTCGGGAGACGGTAAAAAAACTCTTGATACCGGAAAAGCTATGCCCTATATCAGCGGATACGATCGACTGGCCGTAGGAACGCAGCGGTCAGTAAAACCATAAGTGAAAGAAGCGGCTGATTAATTCGCTCGCAAAAACGTCGACTGGAAAGATGGATCGGACAGTTTAGCTGGTGTCCTGCAACAGAGCTAGTTCAAACGGGCAAATAGAATATCGATCTCAGTCGCCCTTCAGAAGAGTGAATATTGGTACTGAAACGTGAGAAAGCAGCAGGACGGACCAGGATGCACTTTATCGGGCCCTGTTCAGAGAAGACGGATTTTCCATGATGCCCCATCTGACTAAAATAATTGATGTAGAGTGGAGTGAATGCCGAATGTCGTCAACTCGTCTTGCCTGGTAGCTGTGGCTTTATCCTTCGAACAAGTTGGAAGAGTATTGGGAAGGACTGCTGTGGGAACACCAGGCTGGGTTCAGTCGTGCAACAGGATGCATCGATCACATGTTCAGCAGTAGAAAGATTCTGGATTAGCAACACTGCTACCAGCAAACCAACCAATGGTTGTGTTCCTTGATCTGAAAGCTGCCTTAGACTCTGTGGGCCGTCAGTTGGAGCCAAGGTGTCCCCCATAAGTTCTTGACCCTTCTTAAAGCGCTCTACGCCAACTCCCGTAAAAGCAGTATCAGGCATGACTGTCCTCTTTCACATTCCCTTTTCAACTTTGGCAATGATGCGATTATGGAAGGTTTACTACCAGCCTCTAATGTCTGTGAGGTCTAAGTGCATCCGGGACATTTGCTTGCAGATATGGATTACTCAGACGACATAGCTCTTCTTGGATCTGACCCCGTGGCAAACAATATTAAATAATCTAAATAATTCTGCCTCATGGTTTGGCATCCGCTTCACACCTGCAAGGTGTAAACTGCTACTACAAGATTGGGTAGGCTGTAACCCTAACCTCGTACTTGCGGATGAGCCGATTGAGGTAGCAGACAAATTTGTCTACCTGGGTAGCTGTACCAGTTCCGGTGGTCTCCCGAAAGATATTTCCTCCCTAATTGGGAATTCCAGGGCGGCTTTCGTGAACCTGCAACACACGTGACGTAGGTGCTACGTCAGCTTATCCGTCAAGGGTCGAGTTTACAATGCTGCTGTGACCCCTTATTATTATTATTATTATTATTATTATTATTATTATTATTATTATTATTATTATTATTATTATTATTATTATTATTATTATTATTATTATTATTATTATTATTATTATTATTATTATTATTATTATTATTATTATTATTATTATTATTATTATTATTATTATTATTATTATTATTATTATTATTATTATTATTATTATTATTATTATTATTATTATTATTATTATTATTATTATTATTATTATTATTATTATTATTATTATTATTATTATTATTATTATTATTATTATTATTATTATTATTATTATTATTATTATTATTATTATTATTATTATTATTATTATTATTATTATTATTATTATTATTATTATTATTATTATTATTATTATTATTATTATTATTATTATTATTATTATTATTATTATTATTATTATTATTATTATTATTATTATTATTATTATTATTATTATTATTATTATTATTATTATTATTATTATTATTATTATTATTATTATTATTATTATTATGTGTGGCAGAATCCTAGGCAGTGCGCACTGAAGACTTCAAAATACTTTCGTTGTTTGACCATCGACTTCTTCGGAGTGTGGCCCGAGTCTGGTGGGAACACCGGGTCAGCAATGCGAAAGTACGTCGAATGGTATTCGGAAGAAATAACTTGCCCATGATAGGTGAACTGAACACACACGTGCTCCTTGTACCGGTGGACCGACTTTTTTCAACGGATTCTTTTGCAAAATTACGCAAAAGGTGGAAACGGGCCAAGGGGAGTTCAAACAATAACTTGTTAGCGAAGTATGAAAGCTTTTACCAGCTGCGCCGGTCATTACAGTCTCCCTGGATAGGGACCACGAAACAGGACATATCAATTATTGGAGACATTGTCAGACGTGGCCCGGTCGTGCCCTCAACGGCAAGCATGCTTCCAAGCTGTTACTTTCAGTGTCTAGCTCCCTGCTCGGAAACTCTGGGAGGCTACAACCACTGTACGCCAAGTACGCGGTGGTTATATCTGATGTCGTTTGTGATAGCACGCCGAACGGCCGAACGGTCTTCCCAAGCGCCCTTTATAACGAGCAGCGGCTTAATTTTGCACTCCGGAACCCTTGCCTACGAAAGCTCTGCATGGGGTGTACACAAACTCAGTCGCACACTGTGCAAGTCTGTTATTGATTTTGAGAATAGAACCCATAGGTGAGATTGTGAATTTCACCCAGAGAGTGTATTGGTTCCGTGCAGTTTTTCGAGTAAGGCAGACACTCATCCTGGGGGCCTTAGGATAAAAACTCCTCAACTTGGCTTTGTTGCCTCGTTTTGTCTACCTTTCTTCGAAGTATTTTGAAGAAATGAAATCTATGGACGTAATACACTACTCATAAGGTTGCTGAAAATCCTTCAACAACCCACTACCGGGTTCGCCCTTCTCGGGGCTTACCAGGTAAATGCTGGTTTCAAGTAGAACATAAGGTTGATGGAAACTCGGGAACAGCATTTACCTGGTAAGCCCCGAGAAGGGCGAACCCGGTAGTGGGTTGTTGAAGGATTTTCAGCAACCTTATGAGTAGTGCATCACGTGTATACATATATCGCGATATCTCGAATATCGTGGCAACTAAAACGTGAGGTGGCCTGGCGCAGCAGCTTCAGTTACACGAGAGATTCAGCTGGGTTCCGGGTGAGTCTCTCGCAGAACCAAATTTGTTTGCAAACGAATGAGTTTCACCGAAGTGAAAACCATTTTCTTTGCTAAAACCAAGTCCCTCTTGGGTATCAACCAGGTGAGTAATACTTGTCGTTGTTGTTGTTGCCTGTATAGGCTTGGACAACCCGTGCTTCTTTAGGGTGGCATAGCGACTGTGCTCCGATAGCGTGTTACATCGTCGATTCCACTTGCTCGGATGAACAGAAATTTTGCCATTAACTAGTCAGTGGTTAGTGAAGCTGTTTTTACAATTTTTCTGTGGCTGTGATAGTTCAGTGTCGAACATCATAAACGAAGGATCGAACTGAGTTCCAGGTGAGAGCGGAAGCGAGCCGGAGGCGGTCAAACCCTGACTTGGCAGCGAAGTATAAAAGCCAT